>CAUYLG010017481.1:0-12685 GCA_963573385.1 Cacajao melanocephalus
TCTAATTGTGGGACTAAGGTGACAGGAACACAAAGAAAAGGGAAGGAAGCATTAATAACTTTGGTTAACGTTCTATTACACCGACGTATTCTCCTGGTGGCGCGTAGAGGGAGGATTTTACTTTTACTGTGACGTTACAGCTGAGACTGAAGCTGCTGGCCATCCTATAGCAGAGAGAAAAATTTTGAGGGTGCACTTAGAACAAGGGTATATCTGTTAACAGGTTGAACCTGAACCTGAGGGGAACTGCGGCCAAGGGGGTGCTGCTGAGAGAGGCACATAGAAAACAGTGGGTAAAGTTTACAGTTTTGGTTAGATTTAACATGTTGGCCCCCTGCTGTACTAGAGTTAACCAGGAGAAAGGTTGAGAGGTGCTATCTGTGAATTGGTTAGTTAGGGTGGCCTCATTTTTAAGATTGTATGGCTTACAGAGCTGAGTTGTTTTATACCTTTAGGGACAATGTGGGTATAGGACCAGAATATTAGCCATGTTCCCTGGGGGTATTTCCAGGTATAGTTTACATACAGTTTGGCAGGCACTCTAACATTCCAGCGCTCGTTCCAGGGGTTACGGATGTTCAGAATTAAAGTTCTGTTTGAGAGAAGGGTTAGCAATTGGTTATCGTATGTGGGGGTTGCGGCTTATGAATGTTACAAGAGTGATAAGGGCACCCGCCGTAGGTGGCATTCCACCGGTGGCAGTAGTCATGGGGCTGGTCATAGAGGAAACACAGTCCGTGCTGAAAATGACGGCCTTCCTGAAGGACAGTACTTTTTCCTTGTGGGATAGGGATGAGCACAGCAGATTGACTTGTGTCAAAGGCAGCTGGCTGAGAGTCTGCCTGGGCGATGTAGTGGGTTTTGGTAGTGGGGCCCTCAACCCAAGTTTCCTGGATATAAAAGTGCCAAACATATGAGTTGGTTTCAAAAGGAGATATTAGAAGAACTGTCAGAAGAAGGCTTTGGAGGGTTAGGGGGTGACGGGTCGGGGCAACGGGTGAGGCGGAGGCGGGTGGGGCCCAGGGGTTTGGACTTCCACCAGTTAGTTATTTTGGGGAGCCAACTTAAGGCGGGACACATGGTACCATGAAGTGCGGCCTAAAAGTTTGGCCGTGGTGGGAGTGGATAGGATGACGATGTGAGGTCCTGACCACCTGGGCTGCAGAGAGCCTGTTTTGAGTTCCCGGAGGAGGACGCTGTTACCCGGTTGTAGAGGCGTTGCCAGGTGGAGGTTTTCTCGTTAAGGTAGCCAGATTGAGCGGGGAGGTAGGGTGAAGGCTGACTGAGGAGTTTTTAATGAAAAGCAGGTGGAACTCCTGTAGACAGGAGGGCCCCAAGTGGGCGAGGGATTTGTGGGAGAGGAGGTCAGGAAGTTGGTGAGGAGTGAATACTGAGATGGGCTGGCCTAGGGTAAGTTTTAGAGACTCTGGTGAGTTTGGCTGCTGCTCCTAAGGCTTGCAAACAGGGCTGCCACCCCCTAACTGTGGGGTTAAGCTGTTTTGATAGGTAGGCTACAGGGCTGAACACAGGACCCAGGGGTTGAGTGAGGACCCCGACGGCAACTCCCTGCTTTTCATCTGTGAACAGATGAAAAGGACGGCTGAAGTTTGGTAGGTGAAGCGGTGGCGCAGCAGACAGAGCAGCTTGGAGAGCCTTAAAAGCTTTCCTTACCACCCCGGGTTGAGACAGAGGTCCTGTGGGGGTTTCTTTGGCTGCCACGTACAGGGACTTAGCCAGGGAGGCAAAGTTAGGTACCCAGTGACGGAAGAATTCCACAAACCCCAGAAAGGAGAGGATTTGGTTGGCAGTTTCTGGAGGCTGTAGTGAGGAAGTGCCTTTTGGCGGTCCGTTGTCAGCCTTTTAGTCCTGCGGGTGAGGCAGATGCCCAAATACGTGACTGAGGTGACTGACAACTGAGCCTTAGAGGGAGATACTCGATATCCCTGAGACCCAAGGCAGTTAAAGAAGGATGGCTGTGTGTTGCTGAGATAGGGCAAGGGAGGGGCTGCAGAGCAACAGGTCATCTACGTACTGGAGAAGGAGCCTGGGTTGAAGGGGGCAAGAATTGAGGTCAGCTGCTAGGGCTTGCCCAAAAATGTGGGGGCTGTTCCTAAACCCCTGGGGCAGGACCATCCACGTAAGTTGTTGGGACAGGTTAGTGTTAGGGTCGGTCCAGGTGAAGGCGAAGAGAAAATATGAATTAGGGTGGAGGGGGATGGTGAAAAAGGCGTCCTTAAGGTTAACAACTGTAAAATGTGAGGTAGTGGAAGGAATATTTGACAGTAAGGTGTATGTGTTAGGAACTACTGGGTGGAGAGGTACTACCGCCTCATTAATGAGGCGCAGGTCCTGAACTAGGCGGTAGTCTCCGTTCGATTTATGGACTGGCAGAATGGGAGTGTTACATGGGGAGCTGAAGGGGATGAGCAGCTCCTGAGCTAACAAACGGGTAATGATAGGTTTTAGGCCTTGACAGTGGGTTTTGGAAATAGGGAACTGGGGGCACGAAGGAAAATGGGTGGGGTCCTTGAGGAGGACTTTAACTGCTTCATGGTGCTTAGCTATCACAGGCTTGGAGGTATCCCACACTACAGGGTTGACGATGTTAGGCGAGATGGGGGGTGGAGGCGGGGGATTAAGAGGGGAGACAGCGTCGGTCAGGAGTGGCAGTAGGAATTGAGTGGATGATGGGCATGAGTGTGGGGGGCCAGTGAGTTGGAGAGTGGCTTCCACTGTTTGGAGAATGTCTCATCCCAGAAGGGGAACTGGACAAGATGGTATGATTAAAAAGGAGTGGGAAAAGGGGTGTCCTTCAAGGACACAGGCTAGG
This sequence comes from Cacajao melanocephalus, assembly GCA_963573385.1. Classification (NCBI taxonomy): domain Eukaryota; kingdom Metazoa; phylum Chordata; class Mammalia; order Primates; family Pitheciidae; genus Cacajao; species Cacajao melanocephalus. Next base: position 2,831 of record CAUYLG010017481.1, read on the forward strand.
GGGTGGGTTTGGCTAGGACAGGAAGGCTTACCATTAATTCCCATAACTGAGACCTGGGAAGGTATACTAGGTCTTGAGTAGGAAGGCAATACAGAATAGGTAGCCTCCCCCCGTGTCCACTAAGAAGGAAATGGACTTACCTGCTACCTGTAGCGTTATCCTGGGCTTGGCGAGGGTGATGGGGGTTTCCGAGTCAGAGCCACGTCAATCATCCATGAGGCCAAGGAATGCAGGAGTGGGTGTGGGGAGCCCGCATGGAGAAGGCAGGCACTGAGTAGGACATCCGGCCTCCTGATAACAGTGTTATCAGGTGCGGTGGGGGTGGGTATTGTCCATCCAGCTCCCAGTGAGGCTATCCAGCGAGGCTATCAGCCTTACACTCACAATTCCTGAGGATGGGAGTTTGAGATCAGTGTGCCAGCATGGTCAAGTTCTGTAAGAGCCCTCTTCTGGGTAGAGGACTACAAATTTGGTTTGGGTCCTCAAATAGTGGAAAGGGGCAAGAAAGTTCTCCAGAGTCACTTTTAATGAGGGCACTAATCCCATTTTTAAGGGCTCCACCCTCATGATCTAATCACTTCCCCAAAGCCTCAACTCCTAATACTGTCACGTTCCCTTTTTTCTCTTTTATTCATTTCCTTCATCTTCCCTGCATCCTATATTTGCTTGCTTCTGAGGTGACTTCTCTGCCTCTAGTGCCTCTCTTCTGTGTGTCACCCTGCACTTTAATAACAAATTACTCTTCCTATAGCATAACTGTAATTTCACTCTTGAGCTCAAAGACTTTAGGTCCTCTTCACTTTCACTATAAGGTTCAATGTTTCTGCCCACCCATGCCTCCCTTCATACACCTCTTTCCTTGGTCTACAATATTAGCACCTAGCAGAATTAGAAATTACTTATATGGGCCATGCTTGGTGGCTCACATCTGTAATCCCAGCACTTTGGTAGGCTGAGGTGTGTGGATCACCTCAGGTCAGGAGTTCAAGACCAGTCTGACCAACATGGTGAAACCCCATCTCTACTAAAAATACAAAAATTAGCTGGGTGTGGTGGTGCACACCTGTAATCCCAGCTGCTTGGGAGGCTGAGGCATGAGAATTGCTTGAACTTGGGAGGCAGAGGTTGCAGTGAGCCGATATCGCACCACTGCACTTGAGCCTAGGCAAGAGTAAGACTCTGTCTTATTTAAAAAAAAAAGAACAACTCTCAAGTGTACACTTGGTTGTGGGGAAAAAAGAAACAAGAAATTACTTATGTAATCCCCTCAATAGGATGTAAAGTCCGTGAGGACAGAAACTTTTCCATTTTGTACAGCCAGAGCCCAGAAGATAGGTTATGTGATGGGTAATTTCATGTGTCAGTTCAACTGGGCCGTGAGATACCCAGATACTTGTTTAAACATTACAGATGTATCTGTGGTGATGTTTCTGATTCCTTGATTTTTATTTTTAGTGTATCTATTGTAGGTTTTTGCTTCATAAAAACATGAATATAACAGGTTATTTTAGACTGATAACAAGTTAACTTGTATTATATACACACGCACAAACTACACTTTAACTCCACTTCCTTTCCTCCACATTTTGTGCTTTCAATTTCAGAATTTACATCTTTTTATATTGCATATCCATCAACAAGTTGCTATTGTTATATTTTTAATACTTTTATCTTTTGGCCCTACTAAAGATATGTGTTTACACACCCCCATTACAGTATTTAAACACTACCATTATAGTATCAGAATATTATGAATTTGACTGTACTTATTTTTACCAGTGAGTTTTATACTTTCAGATGTTTTTGTGTTTCTCATTAGTGTCCTTTTCTTTCAGCTTGAAGAACAGCCTTTAGCATTTCTTGTAAGACAGGTCTGGTGGTGATGAAGTCTCTTAGATTTTGTGTGACTGGGAAAGTCTTTATCTCATGTTCATTTCTGAATGACAGTTTTGCTGAGTATACTATTCTTGACTGACAGTATTTTTTATCCTTTAGCACTTCGACTATATCATACCACTCTTCCCTGGCCTATAAGGTTCCTGCTGAGAAACCTGCTGCTAGGCATATTGGAACTCCCTCATATGTTACTTGTTTCTTTTTTCTTTCTGCTTTTAGGATCCTGTCTTTGTCTTTGATCTTTATAGTTTGATTATAATATGTCTTGTGGTAGTCTTATTTGGATTGAATCTGATTGCAAATCTTTGACCTTCCTGTACTTGGATACTTATATCTTTCTCCAGGTTTGGGAAGTTTTCTCCTATTACTACTTTAAATAAGCCTTTTATACCCTTATCTTTTTCTACTCCCTTTTGAAAGCTGATAACTTGCATATTTGCTCTTTTGATACTATCCAATAAATCCTATAGTTTATTTATTCCTTTCCATTCTTTTTTCTTTCTTCTCCTCTGACTGTATATTTTCATATAAATATAAATCTTCAAGTTTACAGATTCTTTCTTCTGATTGATCAGTCCTGCTGTTGTTGTTCTCTGTTACATTTTTTCATTCATTGTATTTTTCAGCTCCAAAATTTGTCTGATTTTTATTATTTTAATTTCTCTGTTAAGTTTCTCATTTGACCATTTATTATTTTCCTGATTTTGCTGAATTGTTTCTCTGAGATTCTTTGAGCTTCTTTAAAACAGCCATTTTGATTTCCTTGGCATATAGTTCATATATCTTTGTCTCCTTAGGGTCAGTCACTGGTATCTTATTTTGTCTCTTCAGTAAAGTCATGATTCACTGGTTGTTCTTGATCCTGTGGTTATGTGTCACTGTGTGTGCATTGAAGAAGCAGTTACTTATTCTAGCCCTCACAGTCTGGCTTTGTCTGGGAACATCATCTAACAGTAATGCTGTCCAGAGATTCTAGGCAGGTCATTTGGTGTGCTCTGTGAGCCTGTGACCACTGCAGCCCTTGCAGCTCTAGGGAGTGCCCAAAGCCTAGGACCACTGTGGCCAGCACAATCCCAGGCTGAAATCCCATGGCCATGGAAGCTGACCTAGCACTGGGCTGGAATCCTGTGGCTGCTGAGGCTGGTCAGCACTTGGGTGCACCCAAAGCCCACAGCTGCTAAGGCTAGTGCAGCACTGGGGTACATCTGAAGCCTGCAGCCACTGAGGCCAGCCTGCTGTTGCTATAAGTTATTTGGAGCCCAAGACTACTGTAGTTGGCTGATGGTGATGTGGACTGGAACTCAAGTTTGTCTCACAGGGGCTATGGTTTCCCAGCTGATGCTGGGTTGGCTCTAGTCTCAGTCTGCAGTTACTGGCCTGAAGTCAGGGGCCATGGGGATTCTGCCCAGTGTTGAGTTTTACTGTGACAGGCCTGGTAGTGAGTCCAAGGCAGAGTCTTAAGTTTACTGTCCTCTCTTCCTCCTAAGCAGACAGTATCTTTTTCCATGCTGTGCTGCCTGGTCTTGGGGGAGGGGTGACATGGGTAACGTAAAACTGTTCTTCCTACCCCCTTAAATGTGTCTTTTCTTCTATAACCAGGTCCTGTAATCTCTCACCTGATTTCCTTTGCTCTTGTGAAGGTATTTTTATACATGGATAGTTGTTCAAATTCATGTTTCTCTGGGGGAAAAATTGCTGGAGAGTCCTATTCCACCATATTGCTCTGCCTTCCTCTGTGAGGGTGTTTTGGATGAGGTTGATATTTGAATTGACAGATTGAGTAAAGGAGATTGCCCTCCTTATTGTGGTTGGCCCTCATTGAATCAGTCGAAGGCCCAAAAAGTATAAAAACTTGACCCTCCAATGAATAAGAGGGAACTCCTGCCTAAATTCCTTGAGCTGGGATATTAGTCTTTTCTTGCCTTTGAACTTGAAATGAAATGTCAGCTCTTCTTAGGTATAGAGCCTACTGACTTTCAGACTGAAAATATACTGTCAACTCTCCTCGGTCTCCAGCTTGCTGTCTATAGGTCATGGGACTTCTTAGCCTCCATAATTGTGTAAATAAATAAATAAATAAATAGGCCGGGTATGGTGGCTCACGCCTGTAATCCCAGCACTTTGGGAGGCTGAGGTGGGTGGATCGCCTAAGGTCAGGATTTTGAGACCAGCCTGCCCAAGACGGTGAAACCCTGTCTCTACTAAAAATACAAAAATTAGCTGCGCCTGCAATCCTAGCTATTCGGAAGGCTGAGGCAGAAGAATTGCTTGAACCTGGGAGGTGGAGGTTACAGTGAGCTGAGATCATGCCACTGCACTCTGGCCTGGGTGACAAGAGTGAAACTCCATCATACACACACACACACACCCCATCTTAACCAGGCTGGTCTCAATCTCCTGACCTTGTGATCCACCCACCTCTGCCTCCCAAAATGCTGGGATTACAGGCATGAGCTACCGTACCCAGTCTAAATATATATTATATATATTTAATTAAATATATAGGTATAAATATATGTATGTACATATCTTACCTATCTATCATCTATCTGTCTATCTATCTATCATCTATTTATTGTATCTATCTATAATTAGTCCTGTTTCTCTGAAGACCGCTAATACAGATTTTGGTACTAGGAATGGTGTGTGCTGATATAACAGAAAAATACCTAAAAATATGGAATTAGCTTTGGAACTGGGTGATGGGTACAGGCTGGAAGAGTTTTGAGGTGCCTACTAGAAAAAGTCAACATTGCTGTGAACAAAGTGTTGGCCAAAATATAGATGTTAAAGGCAATTTTGGTGAGGGCTCAGAAAGTAAAGAAGAGAGCTAGGAACAAAGCTTCCATTTTCTTAGAGAATACATAAATACATAAACAGAATATTGGTGCGAATGTGGATATTAAGGGCCATTTTGGTGAGATCTCAGCTAGAAATAAAGAACACACGGTTGGAAACTGGAAGGTGATCTTTATTATAAAGTAGCAAAGAATATGGCTGAATTGCATTCCAGTGTTGTGCAAGGTAGCACTTTCAAGTGATGAAATTGGATACATAGCAGAGGAGATATGTAAGTAAAGTAGCAAAGATACCCCTTGGGTCCTCTTTACTGCTTATAGTAAATTGTAAGAGGAGAGAGGTGAATTGAAGAAGGAATGGTTGAGGAAAAAGGAGCCAGAACATGGAGATTTGGAACATTCTCAGTCTATCCATATTGGAAAAAAAAAGAGAGAGAGAGAGAGAACCCACTTGTTTTAAAGAGATAACTAAGGGTGTTGCTGAACAACCATTTGGTAAAGAGATCGTGGGTACAATCATGGACTTAATCAGCCATCTCAACAGAAGCCAAGAATAGAGACTGGATTTTACCAGCAGAAACACTGCCAGCTGAGACTAAGGACTAAAGGAGACAGAAAAAGTGAGACAGGATGGAGGAAAGCTCTCAGACTTAGATTTTACAGGATGGAACCATAGAACTATTTGGCTCTGAAAATACTTTATCCTTCGAGAAAAGGAAAGACTGACTCCAACGGCAATTCAGAAATCCTCAGGGCTGCCAGTCCCACTAGAGGCCCAGAGGTAGGTCTGACTCCTCCCGGTTTTCAAAGAGTGGGTCTGCCCTTCCAGTTTTGGTGGGTCAGGACCCCTTGCCTACTACATCAGGGTCTGGGTTGCCCTGGCAGGGAGCTTGGGAACTGGCCTTACTCCTTAAGCAAAAGGGGCAAGGCTACCCTGTAGAGCTGTGAGAATGATACTACCACCACAGTGGGCCTGGGGGGGCCGAGAATTAAACCAAAGAGGATTATTCCCTAGCTTTAAGATCTAATGGAATTTTCCTTGCTAGGTTTTGGACTTGTTACAATACCCACCACCTCTTCCTTCTTTGCTATTTCTCCCTTTTGGAGTGGGAATGTCTATCCTAGGCCTTGTCCCATCATTATATTTTAGAAACTCATGACTTGTCTGGTTTCACAGGTTCATATCTGGGGAGAATTTCACCTCAGGATGAATCACACCTCAGTTCTCTCCCATACCCAATTTAGATGATGTTTAATGAGACATTGGACCTTAGGCTTTAGAGTTGATGTTGTAGTAAGTTAAGACTTCTAGTGCATTAGGATGAGATGAATGATTAATGTATTTTGTGTGTAAGAAGGACATGAATTTTGGAGGCCATATGCCCCACTCTTAGTACCAAAATCTGTATTAGTCTACAAGTGTTGCTAAAACAAAATGCCACAGACTGGGTGGCATAAATAGCAGAAATTTATTTCTCACACTTCTGGAGGGTGGAAAGTCTCAGATCAAAGTTCTGGTCTATTTGTTTTCTTGTGAGGGTTCTCTTCCTGGCTCACTGTAGGCAACCTTCTCTCTGTTTCTCACATGACCTCTTTGTATGCATGCAGAGATAGAGAGTAAACTCTCTGGTGTTTCTTCTTATAAGGGCACTAATTTCATCAGACCAAGGCCCCACCTTCATAACCTCATCTAACCCAAATTACTTCCCCAAAGTCCCATCTCTAAATACCATCGCATTGGGGGTTAGGGCTTCAACATATGGATTTTGGGGGGGCATGGGGCATAAAAATATTCAGTTCATAATAGCATATAATAGGCACTCAATAAATATTGTTTTAAGTGAATAAATATTCTGCTAAAGTATCAAAGAAGGGAAAAGTGACATTTAAGATTATATTAGCCATTTTTGTGTTGCTGTAACAGAATATCCGAGGCTGGGTAGTTTCTAAAGAAATTTATTTAGCTCATGGTTCTGCAGGCTAAGAAGTATGTCACTGGCATCTGCTTGGCTTCTGGAAGAGGCCATGTGCTAGATCAAAACACGGCAAGGAAGGCCAAAGGGGATGTGGACATGTGTGAAGGCAAACCAAACGAGAAACCTTGCTTTGTAATAACACACTTTCTTGGGAACTAATCTGTTCCCCGAGAACTAATCCAGTCTAGAGAGCAGGAACTCACTTCATGAGAACAGCACCATGCATGAGGGATCCACCCACTTGACCCAAACACCTCCCACTAGGCTAGGCCCCACCTCCCAACTGCCACATTTGGGATCAAATTTCGACAGGAGTTTTGGTGGGGACAAACAAACCATATCCAAACAATAGCATGGAAGAAATAGGTAAGATTTGCACTTACTTAAAAATATATATTTATTGTCTATTACATGCTTCCTCTAAACTCCCAAAATACATTTTCTGGGACTTTTCAAAACATATTACTTTTCTACTTTGTTTTATAGTATTATACTTGTCATAACTCATCTACTGGATTATAAGTATCTCAACATCAGAAGCTGTGTCTGATTTATTTTATATCCTGTACAGAATCTACAATGCCTTCTCTAATTCTATGTCAGAGAAAAGTAATATGTTTTCTCTTTTTGTATTAGACTATACCTCAGTTTCTTTCTCTTTCCTACAATTACTATATTGCCATAATTATTCATTCCCATATCTGCTGCCTATGCTTAATTCTGAGTCCCCGAAGGGCAGGGACCATGTTCTAGCCATCTTTGTACTCCTGTATCTATAAGAGAGTTGGGCATATGATGGGTGCTTGTTAACTTATTTATCCACCCAATACAATACCTGAAACGTGGTCAATGCCAAATAAAAAGTTGAAGTGTTTGTTGAACAAGTTAGAAAACGGATGTTGTCAATATTAACCGTCTGGCACCACTATTGCTGTCCGACACCACTGGTGTCAACGGGGAAACCAATTGCTACTGCTGCTGCAGCTGCCACCACCAGAAACAGCCTACTTCCATCACAACCACCTTCATGGCTGCTAGCTAGACCCCAGTCCCTAGCATGCTGTGGTCACTGCTACCACCTCCACCACTGAAGCTGCTTCCTGGAAGACCTGATTTGTTTGTGCTTTGTATCTCATTTGGATATATAGAAGCCTGTTTCTTTTGAGCCCTATGCTGTTATTTTTTTCCCCCAATCCTGACAGTTTCTGCATTATTCAACTTCCATCAAAGCATCAGTTGAGTGGGTGGTACTGCTTCACTTCTCAGGGGGAATGTCACTTTGTGATTCAATCAAGTGGCTGCCCTTTTTGCTGTCAGAAGGAACATCTGCATTTATCTTCAGGGAGCAATCTGTAGTAACTCTAGCTTCCTCTCCTTAGCTGTGACTGATGGCTCATAAGTATATTTTATGCACTCATTTGCCACCTTTCTGCCCACTCACATGGATTTATAAGATCTTCCCATCTTCCTCAACTTAGTTCATTGCCACCCACAAGAATTTGTGTCATTTGTAAATGCAGAATTGTTGTCCTGCACTTAATTTATAAAGATATTGCATACAGATTATGCTCACTGTCCCCTACACAAGGATGCTGGGGCAAGTGGGGACTGAGGTACACCCTACACTTTGCTCAGCCCTTTTGTCAGGCTGGATCTGCCTGTAGAAAGGTGCTTCTTTTTATGATTTGCATTAAAATGCTGGTCCGTTACTAAGTGATGGGCCTACAGCAGAGTATTCACTTATAAAGGGCACTCAGACTAGTAGCCCTGGTTATGCAGTGCTGATCTTAGCATTGCTCTAGCACTGAACCTAAGAGCCTCTAGTCTGTGCTTTTCCATCTTTCTGCCATTTTTCCCAACCAGTGGAAAATAGCCTTAACTTCAACAATGAAGAAAAGACCCAATTTTGTCAAATTTTGAAAAAAATCCAAAGCTGCAAAAAAGTTGTTTTTGTACCTATGTTCTGTTGCTGCTTCACAAACTACCCCAAAACTTGGTGTCTTGAAACATTGTTTTATTATGTATCATAATTTTGTTGCTCAGGAATTTGGACATGGCTCCTCTGGTAATATCAACAGAGATTACTCTGTGTTATTCAGCTGGTGAATGGGTTGATCTGAAGGGTTCAGGATGGTTTAATCAAGGTTAATAAAAGGGGCCGGGTGCGGTGGCTCAGGCCTGTAATCCCAGCACTTTGGGAGGCTGAGGTAGGTGGATCACTTGAGGTCAAGAGTTTGAGACCAGCCTGGTCAACATGGTGAAACCCTGTCTCTACTAAAAATTAGACAGGCATGGTGGTGGGCATTTGTAATCAAAGCTACTTGGGAGGCTGAGGCAGGAGAATTGCTTGAATCTGAAAGGCAGAGTTTGCAGTGAGCTGAGATGGCACCACTGTACTCCAGCCTGGGTAATAGTCTCAAAAAAAAAAAAAAAAGTTAAAGGGCAGATGATCCTGAGTATACCTGATCTAATCAAGCGAGCCCTTCAAAGAGGTCAAAGAGATTGGAAGTTAAAGACATTTTTCCTGCTGGCTGTGAAGAAGCAAATTGCCTATGGAGGGGCCTCATAGCAAGGAACTCTAGGAGCTTAGAGTGGTCCCTGGCCAACAGCCAGCAAGAAAATGTCCTACAACTACAAGAAACTGAATTATTCTAGCAGTAGGTGGACTAGGAAGACACTTGAGCCTCAAATACCTTGATTTCAGTCTAATGAGATCCTTAATAGAGGACTCAGCTAACCTATGTTCAGACTTCTAAATCTTGGAGACTGTAAGATAATAAATTTGTGTGATTTTGAGCTAAGTTGGTGATAATTTGAAATAAAGCCAAAGAAAACTAAGAAAGCTACCTAAATAATGAGAATTAAAGGAGAATTCTACCTCATACCATACGTAGAATGGCAAATAGATTCAAAACCTAAATACAGAAAACAAAAAACTTTAAAATTTTAGAAGAAAATATGAGAGAATATCTTTTTTTTTTTGAAAGAAAGAGAAAAGAAGAAAGAAAGAGTGAAAGAAAAAAAAAGAATGTAAGAGAGAGAGAGAGGAAGAGAAAGAGGGAGAGAGAACGGGATTCTTGTTCTATTGCCCAGGCTAGAATGCAGTCTAAAAATGGGTATTAAAAACCTCTTTTATGCCAATAATTGTGCTTAACAATGGAGACAGGAAGGAATAAGGGATGAAG
>CAUYLG010017482.1:0-39960 GCA_963573385.1 Cacajao melanocephalus
TCCTCCTCCCAGGTTCAAGCAATTCTCCTGCCTCAGCTTCCCGAGTAGCTGGGACTACAGGCACCCACCACCACGCCAAGCTAATGTTTGTATTTTTAGTAGAGACAGGGTTTCACCATGTTGGCCAGGATGGTCTCAATCTCTTGACCTTGTGATCCCCCTGCCTTGGCCTCCCAAAGTGCTGGAATTATAGGCACGAGCCACTGCGCCCAGCCTGCAACTTACTCTTATACTTTACTGTCTCACTCAAAAAAGTTAGAAGGACTTTATTTGAGATAAATTGTCAACATATTGCAGGCTGTACATTTTCTATGTGTTCCAGGGTTTTACATGTAAAACAGGATTAAAAATCCCAAATTCATAGACTTGCAAAAATTAAATAAGAAAAAAAAAGAGGCCTGTATTCAACACATAGTAGGCATTCAGTAAATGTTAAGGAAACAGTGAATCTAGGCTGATACCACCTTCACCAGTTCAAAATATAATAATAATAGTGTGCTGCAGAAAGGAGAATGACCCAGTACTCTATAGTAGAGAATAAAGCTTACGCTTTTCATCAGTAATATGCATTTGAATGCACCACATTAGCAGTTCAGCTTGAATAAATACAGAACAGATACTGCAGGCCCCTTTTTTCCCCTTTATTTCTAACTAAAGCAGGTTCCCAGATAGAAAAGATTCCAGAAAGGATTTAAAGTCAATGGGACCCAGGAAGAGGATGCTGAAAACACAACAGCATTAGGATTTGTATGAAGAAAAAGTCCAAAGAAACATCACTCATTAATATATGTTAATAATGAAAGACGACGGTGTTATAGAGGCAAAAGGAAACTCGAATAGATTAAATGATTAAGTAGGCAAAAAGATACAGAGATTTGGGTATAAGCGAATGAATGATGAAGATGAATTAAACTTGAGTGGACTTGAGAAAGAAAATGCAAAAGGATGAGTGAGGAAAGAAAGACTTTTAGGAGTATTGTGAGGATTTTGACTGTAAGAAGGATATGAAATGACTGCAGTAAATCACAGAACAAGAAGGGTTTGATTTAGAGGACCAGGGACAGGGAAAGTGGGAGGTAGTGAAAGGTATGAGCAGGAGAAAAAAGATAATAAATTTGAGAATTGTTAAGGGAAAGAGTCAGAGAAGTGCTGTGTTGAAGCAGAAATCAGTCAAACAGATGCAAGTGGAAATGAAGAACGACAACGGTGATTAAAATATTCTTTCATTTTTCACGAAAGAGAAGTTAGAGACAATTGTAAAAGTTTGCTCTAAATGAGACATAGTGGAAATGTTCTGAAAATGGAAATGAGAAATGGGGACATGAATGTAAATAGACAGAGGTCACAGAAGGACCAAATAAATAGACATTTGGAAGTGGAAAGTAGTTAATAGTACTGATGACCTACTATGTGCACTAGATACATTTTTTTTTTTTTTAGACAGAGTCTCACTCTGTCACCCAGTCACCCAGGCTGGAGTGCAATGGCATGTTCTTGGGTCACTGCAACCTCCGCCTTCTGGGTTCACGCAATTCTCCTGCCTCAGCCTCCTGAGTAGCTGGGATTACAGGCACGTGCCACCACACCTGGCTAATTTTTTTTGTATTTTTAGTAGAGACAGGGTTTCATCATGCTGGCCAGGCTATTCTCAAACTCTTGACCTCAAGTAATCCACTCACTTTGACCTCCCAAAGTGCTGGAATTACAGAGCCATCACGCCCAACCAGCATTAGATCCTTTCATTTATAACTGCTGGCTCATTAAGCCTTCCAATTACCTCCACTTATAGGTGAGAAAATTAAGGGTAAAAGAGGTTGGTTATGGATCTCCCTAAAAATCAGCCAACTAGTAAGTGGTAGAGAACATAACTTGAACTTAACTCACCAAAGTCAAAGGATTAAATAGTAGTGATAGCTATATTGACAGCAATCTATTTTGGATCCCGCAACAATAAAAAGAAAAGCTTCAGGACTGACCTTAGTCTTGTCATTGATGCTAAACCAGATGATGGTGCTGAGTTTGGCATAGGTCAAGATGCTAAGAGGTTGGCAGAACTCAGGTCAAGAGAGTGTCTAGAGGAAGGTGGCTGAAGAGAAGGAAGAGAAAAGGGATATGCAGAGTGATGAATGGAGTCAACGTGCTGCAGAGAGCAAAGTGGGATTAAAAGGACAATGTGAGTTACAGAGCAGGCAGTGATTGAAACAAGAGAAAACAAATGGTGGAGATTCGGGGACAGGAAAAAGATTGATGGAAGATGGCGCAGAAGATAGCAGTCTCTTTTCCTGAATTAGAGTTTATTTGTGTTATTGAGATCATCTGGGGGCTTAAGAAGAAAGACTGTTAAAAAGAATTACTTGAATTATGGGAAGCTGAGAAGGGGGGATAGAAAGAAAGAAGGAAAGAAAGGAGGAAGGGAAGGAAGAATTGATGGAGGATGGGAGGTTTCTGTTGTAAAATTTATATTCTCTGTAAAAGTGTGGCTAGTGCCAAAACAGTGCCTGTCTCAGTAAAAATTCAATAAATATGTGATGGTTCATTGACAAAATACTTATTTTGCCTCTCTACCCTATATAGGTTACTGTACTAGCTGGTGTGCATACTGCGGTAAGTAACCAAGATACACTTGGTCTTTGATATCTGGGAGCTCCCAATCTAGCAAGGAACATATGCATCAAGAAAATACTCCAATAAATGGACAATTACTAAAATATGGAGTGAGTGCAATTAAAATGGCTATACATTAGCTGGACGTGGTGGCGTGCGCCTGTAGTCCCAGCTACTCAGGAGGCTGAGGCAGGAGAATTGCTTGAACCCGGGAGGCGGAAGTTGCAGTGACCGGAGATCGCGTCACTGTTCTCCAGCCTGGCGCCTGGCTACAAAGCAAGACTCTGTTAAAAAACAAAACAAAACAAAAACAAACAAACAAAAAACAAAAGAAAAAAATGGCTATAAGGAAATATGAAAGGATGTAACAGAGAATACAGCAAGAGGCTAACTTAGGCTGGGTGAGTGGTCATGTTAGGGAAAGTGCCTTATTAGCAAAACTTAGAGGTTAGTAAAAGATAGCTAATGAAAACAGGGTGGTCTCTCCAGGCAGAAGAGTCCATTTGAAGATGCTGGGGCAACTAGAGCTTGAAGTAGTTCAGGAACAGAAAAGAGATCAATATAGTTGGAACCAAGTGGTAGTGGTGGGGATTATGGGATGTGATGCTGGAGTGGAAAACAGTGGGTGACATCCATAAGATGATTGAATTTACTTATAACATTCAAGAGAGTCTCATATGTGCTAGGCAGTTTCATACACATGATCTCATTTAATTCCCACAATGATCCTGAGAAGTAGGTATTACTTTTCCCATTTCACAAATGAGAAAAGAAAAGACCTAGTAGGAACTATAAAGTGACTTGACTCCATAGAGAAATAGCAAAGATGATTTCAAAACCAAAATCAACCAGCCTCCTGAGCCTCTGGCTTTTTCAACTACAGTAGGCTGCCTCAGTCAGGTGGCATGAATAGAAGGGATTTAAAAAACAGAGTAGAGTATGGAGAAAGGGGAAGGGGGAAAGAAAAAGTATCTCAAAACTGCCTAGAAAGGCAAATATGAAAAATGAAAGATGAGGAAACATTTGCTAAGAAGACTGGAAAGGAGTTAGAGTGAAAAAAAATTTGTATCAGTGGAGTCAAACATGGGGGTACAGGGGACCCAAAAAGAGAAAAAAACATAATGAAATGTAACTGAAAAAAGAGGGGAAAGGAGAACAGATGAGAGGGGCTGAGAGGGAGAAAAGCGGTGGCCATAGGACAGGGGATTTGAGTATGAAAGTTACAGCTTACTGAGAATAAGGTGCATGCAAAGGTCTGATGCCAGGAGGAGCATTCTGTGACAGACACAGCAAAGATTTGGGAGCCAGGCATTCTTGTGTTTCACCACTTGGTAACTCCATGACCAAAATCAAGTTTCTTAGCTTCCCTGAGCCTCAGATCTCATATCTATTAAATAGGGATAAAAAGCCTTACTCCAAATATTGCTGAGATTATACATCAAAGCAGTACTTATAATTTATTGAGTACCTACTATGTGTTAAATCTTTTGCATAATTTTTTTCGAGGGCTGAGTTTTGCTCTTGTTGCCCAGGCTAGAGTGCAATGGCACGATCTTGGCTCATTGCAACATCCACCTCCCAGGTTCAAGCAATTCTCCTGTCTCAGCCTCCAGAGTAGCTGGGATTACAGGTGCTTGCCACCATGCCCAGCTGATTTTTTGTGTTTTTAGTAGAGACAGGGTTTCACTATGTTGGCTAGGCTAGTCTCGAACTCCTGACCTCAGACAATCCATCCACCTTGGCCTCCCAAAGTGCTAGGATTACAGACATGAGCCACTGTGCCTGGTGGCATAATTATTTTTATTTCTAAAGCCTCACAACCACCATAAGGCAACAGTTGTTATCATTCATTGATATGCTGCAAAAAGTTCTGGATCACAGAGCACGTGTTCAGAAATATAAGTCATTTCCTGGGGCCATTCCAGATTTGACACTGCCTATGAAATAAAGTTAGTACTCCTTGGCTCACTTTTCTGTCTTCAGTTACTCCCTCTCCCCATCACCGAACTTCATTTCTCATCATACGCTTTACTCTCTCTGCCCTCCCTTCGTTTCCATAGGCTGTGTTCTCAGCCAGGCGTTTCAGTTGCAAGCAACAGAAACCAATCTTGAATAATTTAAGCAGAAATAGAATTCAGAATTCAGTTAAGTGATATCAGATTCCTTAGAATCCCCCAAAAGGAGTGGGATCGGATTTAAAGTCCATGATGTCAAGAGCACCACTCCAAATCATAACACACAACTGGATTGGTGGAGATATTGTAACCGCTGCAGCCAGGCATAAACAGGGCACTTCACACTGTTGACATCAAAGTTACTGGGCTCCAAACAGTAGAACCATTTCGACTAGCAGAGACACCTGGATGTAACTCCCCAACTATTGCCCTTTTGGCCACCAATGGATTCTGCCTGATTCTGGATTATTTTCCAGCATCTGGGGTTGGTGAATCTGATTGGTGAAGCCTGGGTCATGTGCCCAAGCCCTAGCTGCAGTGGAGGCTGAGAAACTATCCAGATATGTTAACTTCTTCATGTGAGGTGGGCTGTGCCTTAAAAGATAAAACACCTTCTGATGTAGGAAAGGGATTTATTCACTTACTAAGCAGTTGCAAAGAATGCCAAATGCCAACTTTAGCCTAGAATGCCCACGCCCTTGCTACTAATCTTTATGGTTCAACTAGAATGCCACAGTCTCTGTGAAGGTTTCTCTGATTTCTCCAAGTACCTCATCTTAGGAAACACATCTGCCTGCCTTCCTGTTACCTGAGATATTTATGTGCCTGTCTCCTTCCAGCATCCCACCCCCTCACCCCAATCACTATGGGCTCTCCAAAGGCAGGAGCTGTGTTTATCCATCCCTGCATCACCGTATAGTGCCTGGTAGGCACCCTGAATATTTGGTGATGAATGAATGAATGAAAGTGTTGGTCTCATTTGACAGGCCTTTGTACCAGAGGTCCCTGAAGGACTTGCACAGATTCTGCCTTATATAAGGGAGCCCTTTTTTCCTGGTGTGCTCTTCTATAAATGGACTATGTCAGCATATTTGAAGAAAGGGGCATAGAGAATCAGAAAGCCCCATTGCAGTGGATAGTGGCAGATTGTGAGGGTACAAAGGAGAGACTGAGGGAGGCAAGGCGACATATTTTGGAGGGGTAAATGAACTAGAGCAGGCATCAGAGAGGCAGGAGACCATTTAGAATCAGAGGACTTGAAAGGCCAGATTCCATCCCCCACCCCCGCTCACCTTTGGGTTCACAGATTAGTAAACTGAGACAGGAGAAGTATAACTTACAAACCTCACAAGGAAGTATATTCAACTGTGCTCATGCAGGTTTACCTTTTACAGCCTCTTTGATGAGTGGGCTTTTCTAAGGTCACTGAGGACAGTGTAATTTAAGGGAAACAGTCAAGGCTTTGAAGGGTAGTGTTCAAATCTCAGCTCTTCAGCTCATTAGCTATATGACCTTGGAAAATCCTTTCACCTCCCTGACCTCCTGATCTCAGTTTCCTCATATGGAAAATGGGAATCATAACATCCCATCTCGTTGATTACGGTCATGTAAAAAAGCTAACATATGTACATGTCTGGCACTTGGAGAATGCTTTAAAAACACTATTATTAAGTCCAAGGTCACAAAACAGCTTTTGCTTTTTCCCTTATTTTCAGGGCTCTGCCTTTATCCAACATCGATTAAAAAAATGTGATGAGAGAGGAGAAAAGCAATTTATATGA
The DNA here is from genome assembly GCA_963573385.1 of Cacajao melanocephalus. NCBI lineage: Eukaryota > Metazoa > Chordata > Mammalia > Primates > Pitheciidae > Cacajao > Cacajao melanocephalus. Next base: position 6,341 of record CAUYLG010017482.1, read on the forward strand.
AGAGTTAAAGACAGAAAGGCGGAAAAAGACAAAAGAGGGAAGAGCTAAGAGAAAAGTGAATGCACAGAGACAGTACAAAAGGTGCAGATGGGTAAGCTAGATGGAGATGAGAAATGGCTCACAAATTATAGGCAAGAAGCATTTATAAGATTTAAGTCAAGATGAGGAGGAAGGAAATGAGTGGAGAGATGAAAGAGAAAAACAGAGACAGGGAAGATAAGAAAAGTAGGGGAGTGGAGAAGGGGGTGCACGGGCACTTGACCCCTGCAGGGGTGTCAGTTCCCTGGAGGGTGTCAGGTATGTGGGTCAGAGACAGAGTCAGCCCAAGGCTAAAAGGTGCTGTATCTGAGGACCTAGCTCGACTGGAATCTAGAAAGACTGCGGGTGAAGAATTGGTGAGCACACCGGTTTTCTGGGACTTGGGCAGAGGATCCAAAAGCCCCGGGAGCCAAGGACAGACAGAATAGTAGGTCTCTACCTCACACCCTTTTCAGGAATTTCACAGAGAGCAGAAGCAGCCAAGTAGAGCTGCTCCAAGCTGGGAGTAGGGATCCAAAATAAAAGAGCGTGAGTGGGCTGGCTTGCAGGGCGCCAGCTAGGGGGCCAGCACAGGCCCGCTACTGTCAGTTGGGGGGTTGGCGTTAGACAGTGGGGTTTGACGCCCCTCTGTCCATTAGCAATTAGTGCTACACTAAGGCCTGGATGGAGGGGAGAGGAAGGGCGCGGGTAGTGGGAAAATGAATACCTGAGTTGAGGCCAAGTGGGTGAGAAGGGGGCTCTGAGGCCACAGGAAGTTATTTCAGAGACTGGAAAAGCGTAGGAGATTGAAGACAGGACTTGTTCTTGGGCCTGAGGGGAGACAAAGTTAAGTCTTGGCCATCCAGGGGGCTCCCTATCCCCAAGAAGGCGGGGCCTTGAGCAAGGCCGGGCCAAGGCGCGCCCCCAGGTGCAGCCTCTGGGTTGAGCCGAAGGTGGGGTGAAGCCAGGAGAGCTGGGTTGAGCCGCGGGGGGTGCATTGGTAGGACCCGCGGGGGCCCTAAGTATCAGAAATTTGGGGAGTTTGGGGAGGGGTGTTGTGGCTAAAGAATGCTGTGAGGGCGGGATTGGGGGATCCTGGGAAAGGGGAGGGAGCGACTGGGACTTGCACGAGGCCGGGCGGAGCCTCCGAAACGCTCGGGGTCTGCGGGGGGAGCCGGAGACCGGGGACGGGCGGCGAGGCCCGGGGAGGCGGCGCGGGGGGGCGGTCCAGGGCCGATCGGGAGGCGGAGCCCGGAGCCGGGGGCTGCTGGCGAGCGGCTTTCTCGGCTCCTTAGCTCGGGCGTCCTGCTTCGCTTCGGCGTCCGCCGTCGCCGCCGCTGCCTCCTCTTCCTCCTTCGCCGCCGCCGCCTGCAGCACCGCAGCCCCTCCCGCCATGGCCGCCACCGGCGCCCGGCTCAGCCCTGGCCCCGGCTCAGGGTTCCTGGGGCGGCCGAGGCTCCGCTTCCACCCGGGGCCGCCGCCGCCGCCGCTGCTGCTGCTGTTCCTGCTCCTGCTGCCGCCGCCGCCGCCGCTGCTGGCCGGCGCCACTGCTGCTGCCTCGCGGGAGCCCGACAGCCCGTGCCGGCTGAAGACTGTCACGGTGTCCACACTGCCCGCCCTGCGGGACAGCGACATCGGCTGGAGCGGCGCCCGTGCAGGAGCTGGGGCTGGGACCGGGGCCGGAGCCGCCGCCGCCGCGTCCCCGGGCTCTCCCGGCTTTGCCGGCACCGCCGCCGAGACGCGCCTCCTGCTCTTTGTGCGTAACGAGCTGCCGGGGCGCATCGCGGTGCAGGACGACCTGGACAACACCGAGCTGCCCTTCTTCACCCTGGGTAAGCCTGGGCGCCGGCACGCGCTGGATCCCAAGGAACCCCGAGCCCCTGCGTGAGGCCGAGCGGGTGGGGGCGCCCTGGGGATCCCCGCCCGGGGCTGCCCCGAGAGGGGTTGGCAGAGGGCAGAGGAGGGGCCCGGAGGTCGCACAGGTGGTTGGAAAGGAGCGTGGGGAGGAGGTCCTAAGAGCGCGCGGCGGGAGACTGGGGGCGTGCCAGCCCTCCCGCAGTGTGATCCTGCCCCTCTGCCTGGAGCTCTGCGGGATCCATCCCGGACGCCAGAGACCCCAGTCGCTGAAGGTGCTGTGGCTAGGGGCCGGGGCATCCCAGATCCCAAGCCAGCTTCGGGTCGAGCCGCCCACTTCTCCTGCGGGCACAGTCACTGGCCGCCCGCCGTTCCCGCCCCCTCGCTCTCGCCTCGGAGTTGTGGGTTCTGCCCTTCCAGATGGATTTTCTTGAGAATCGGAGCGGGGTAGCTCCTTGTGGAATTGCCCAACCCGCAAAAGCGTGGCTTCCGCATGGGCTGAGTGACCTTGGCCAAGTCGTTTCCCTTCTCTGGGCCTCAGTTTTGGCCATCTGTGAAATGGGGCTGGAGAGACTTGAGTGATTGCTGAGGACTGGGATTCCGAGTCCCAGGTCTCCACGTTTAGAGCCCCCCCTCTACCCGCATTATCGGCTTCTTTTTCTACCCACCTCCCGGCAGAGAGCAGGTTTGTCCTTGCAGCTCACTTCCTGGGCTAATAATAATAACTTAAAGGCAACAAAAAAGGAAAGGAAAGGAGACAGGTGTGGGTGGGGGGCTCCAACGGAAAAGTTAATCAGAAAAGTTCGCTAGCAGCTTGCTGCCTGCTGGTTCCCTGCGCGAGTCCCGGAGGAGTCGGCCCTTCCGTGGAGCTGTGGGAAGCGCGGCTGATTTCCCACCCGGGTAATTGATAGCTTAATTATCTCGGAGAGCGTTTACAAAAATGTTGTTCCCCTTAGCTCTCCCGCGCTCGCTGCTCGCTCACTCTCCCCTCCCCTCTTGGGGGCGCGGGGCTTTATTGGTTGTTAGAGTCTGGCCAACAACAGTGCCTGTGAGGCGCCAGGGGCTCGCCCAGACCCCGAGCTCTTCTTGCCGGGTCTTTGCCTTGGTGGGATCCGCCTCCGGCAACGCAGGGTGCCGGGCCCTCCAGGTGAGAACCTTTAGGATCTCTGAACCTCCGCGGTTAACTCCTCCCTTGCCTGAAAAGACCCACAGAATAATCAGCGGACTAAGCTCCATTCTTCTCGTAGCCCTGATATTGTTAAAAGTATTTTTGTGACCCACTCCCATCCTGTTATGCTCTGGAGATTTGAGTGAGTGCCAGTCTTTCTCCCGCTCTGAGCTTGAACCTCGGGGTTCGGGCCCCTGTACCCGCCCTCGCAGGCTGTAGTCTGAGCGTGCCGAACGTTTCGGGAGGCCAGGCAGCGGAGCGCCCTGCACGTTCCCTGGGGACTCCCCGCGGCGGCGCGTCTGGCGGCGACGCGCCAAGCACACACACACACACACACACACACACACACAGGCGCATACACGCGAGCGGACACACACAGACCGGTAGCTCTTCCCACATGCACCCGTGGGGCTGCCCATGTCCAAGAAAGGGAAGGAGGGTGGAGGTGGTGTTCCTTAGGGCGCCGCCTGACTAACCTCAGGCTTGCCGCTGGCCCTTGCCACCTCCCCGTGGGGAAGGGTCCTTCTGGAGATACAGAAGGTATCCCTTCACTACCACTTCCAATCCTGGCCTTCTCCTTTCATCCTTTAGAGCTGTCTACTCCGGGGTACTCTGAGAGATGAGGGGTAAAATTCCCCCCGCCCCACAAATGGCTGTTCAAGTAAAGGGGTGAGAAGGTCCTTGGGTATGGCCTGAGTTGGCAGTGAGGACCACAGAGCGTTCCAAGTCTCCGAGGATATGGAGGACCTGGGATTCCTGGAGCTGACATATAGGTGCCCCGGGATTCCTGGAGCTGACCATCTTTGCCATTTTTAATTTTGGCTTTCGAACGGGATGGGTACCTCTGAGCCTAGGACAAGCCGAGTGAGGAGCTGAGTGAAGAACTGGAAGTCTTGACTACCCCAGGACCCAAGTGTTGCTCGAGAGTCTCCTGGCAACCTGCACGGGGAGTCCTCCCCCTCCTCAGATGCACGGCCCCTGAGCCTGGCAGCTGGGGACCCTCTGCCCCTTGGAGAGGACAGGGCTGGCCTCCTTGGCAGTGCTGAGCCCTTTGGATGCATGCGGGGGATAGGGTTCTTGCCTCCTCCTTTCCTCCCTAGCGCCCTGGACTGGCAGCTTTAGGCGCTCCCAACGGGGATTTGGCTAGCGAGGTAGTCACCAGATGGCTGGGTATAGCAGGAGCTGTGTAGGGAGACGTGGGATTTTTATTTGTGTTGGTCTTCGACTGTTTGTGTGTAAACACAGAGTGCACAATGAGCTCTGGGAGGGCCAGTCTGGCCGGAAATGAGGGTTGGTGGCAGCTGGGGGTTGGGGGGGTGGTAGAGGTGAGTGGGGGTGGTGGTAGGATGGGGTTGGGGCTGATACTGCAAGTCATTTATGGCCATCTCTTTCTATCGTCCCAAGGCAGCCCCATCCCATCCCTACTTTTACATATCCTGCCCAGTGTTTGTCTTTGGCTAGTTGGGCGTCTTTCACTATCAGCTTGTCAGTTCAGGGGATTTGGACATGGCCAGTGCCACAGCTGGGCATGCAAAGTTGGTAAATGCCACTCTGCCAATAGTGGGGAGTGTGGAGCCACCACTAGGGGGTGATGGTGTCCAGCAAAGCCCTGTGGTCATGCTTTGGGTCCTGGGACCAGAATTAGTGATGGTAAACCATCCCTGGCATTAAAGGGGACAAAAAATAAAAATAAAAGGTAGAATTCTTACTCAAACTCCAGCAGGGGACCTCAAAGTAATTTTGCACACACTGTCTCCCATCTGCATGCTCCAAGGTCACCTTCATACGTAGCCCAGCCTCCCTCCATTCTGCCTCTTTTGTTTCAGTTATCAACTACTATTGGCAATAACCAGACTGTCAGCAAGTCTTTTCTTTTTTTCCAGATCCTTTCCTTTTTTTTAAATTTCTAGTCTCCCTATGAAATTCCAGCCTGCCTTAAGTCGATGGACGTTTTCTTCAGATGTTAAGTATCTCCCAAGTTTGTTTGCCTGGGACTCTTCTTTAGATTGTGATTGTAAGTCAATGACATTGACAAAGTGAATCTCCCTGAAAGTGATCAAAGAATAGCAAATAGTTATTGAATCCTTAATGTGGTGCTAACAGCTTTCTTCCTGCCTTGTATTATTAATTCACATAACATATACGGAGTGGGCTCTACTGTTACTCCCATTTGCCAGATGAGGAAGCGTTTTTAGAGAGGTCAAGCACCTAATCCAAAGTCGCGCTGGGAATAAGTGGCCAGACCTGGAACTGGAATCCTGGTCTGCCAGACACCTACATTCTTGTAGGTTGCTAAACTGGCATCCTGAAGCAAATATGAAAATTTTGCAGGGCATGGTGCTGAGTAGAGAGGGATAACAATCAAGATTGTTAGACAAAGACAAGAGCCTTTCTGCAAAGGAAGTTTAGCTGCTTTAGTGAGCTGACCTATGTAAGTTTGAAAGTGAAACATGAGTTAAATGACATCCAGTGACCCTGCCAGCTCAAAAGTTTCAGGACTCATGGATGTCAAAGGGCATTTTGTTTATTGGTGCCAATGAGTGATGGAGATGATACATTCTATAGCATCAGGGAAGGAAGGGATCTCCGTAGACTTGGAGAAGACTGGGGACACTTTCTGGACCAGAAAAAAAACCTGAACTGGGCCTTGGAGGATTTAATAGGCAAAATGAGGAGAAGTTGAATGCTAAATGCAGCTTAGAAATTTAACGCTGGTTAGGATCTGGAAACCTCAGCTCTGGCTCACTGTGACCTTGAATAAGTCATTTATCCCCCAGAGCTTCAATTCTTTCTGCTGCAATATGAGTGGGTAGATGAACTCTAAAATAATCCTTTCGTGTAAAGATTCTATGAACTTGAAGTGCCCTGACCTACTCCATGACTCTGATAGCTCCTCTTGCTTTGTACTGTCTGTTTTCCTTTACCGGTAACATGAGGGTGGTGGGAAGGACTGATAGAGAAGAAAGAATTTGAACAGGAACAATTGCCAGCCCGGGCTTCTAAGGTGAACCTGCATGTCACTCTGTCATCACTTACCCCCAGGCAGCCCCTGGGGTCTGGTTGTGGATTTCGCTTTTATCCCACAGGTAGGGAAATGTCATCCTTTTTGCTGTGCTTGATAGTGGTCAGGCAAGACTGATTGCCACCTGCTTTGATTCAGCAAAAGCAGGTAAAAGCAATAAAATTGAGTAAGCACGCATTGTCAACATTTTTTGGTAATTTGCTTTGCCGTATCAACCTGACAGGAGAAGTGTGTGCTCTGTATTTGGGGGTGGGAGTGTGAAAAAAGAAAAACTATTCATTAGTCTGTGTTTAAGTACACCTGCATGTATAGAGCTGGCAGTGTCCCAAAGGACCGTCCCAAAGGATGCTTTTTGCAAGAAGCTGATGGCCTGGAGGAAGGAGGAAGATGCAGTTTGAAATGCCAACTTGTTCAGGTCTGCAAAGGTTTCTTGAAAAAGTAAGGGTCCAGCAACCTGGCCAGAGGAATTGCTGGGTGAAGGGAGTTTAGCCTAAGAAAATCAATCCATAGAGGGCTGGAGAAGCTTCCTTTAAATGTCAACAATGAGCTGAGTGTGGTGGCTACTTGGGAGGCTGAAGCAGGGGAATCACTTATGCCCAGGAGTTTCAGGCTGCAGTGAGCTATGCCCATGCCACTGCACTCCAGCCTGGGTGGCAGGGGGAGACCCTAAAGGAAAGTCTACACAATGAAGAGTATGTTTTCTTTTGGAGAGGGGGAGGGTGCCTAATTCTAATGAATGTCTCAAAAGATCTGAAAGGATAAAGCTGAGTCCTACAGGAGGCTGTGTCCCCTGGAGCTGTCCAGCAACCTAGTATGCTGATCCCTAATGGTGGTACAACCCACCTTATAGGTATTCAAGCACAGTCTGGACCTCTGTTTGTCAGGCATTCAAAGAAAGGACCTACACCCTTGTGGATATTTGGGCTGTATACCCTTATTGCCTTCTGGTTTGGTTTTAAAGGTGAACACCCTTTATTTGGAGGGAGGAAAAATGCTCAATGCTTACAAATAGTCATAAGCTGTGTCTTCTCTAGGGGTTTCTGACCACAGAATGTTCATTAGCATCGATTCCAGTGTTCTTTTCTGTGTGTGTGTGAGAGAGATTCTGGGATGGGAAGTGAGTAAATTTGATTTCTTGAAACAAAGATAGGTTTAAAACAATGTATGTTATTTCTTCATTTGGGCACTAAGTCCCTTACTGCTAATTGAGGTATTTGGGTAGCCCTCAAACTTCAAGTTCCCATCTTGGTGTGATGGTCCAGGTTTCTGGGACATTGTAAATAAGGGTCTTGGGTGAGGTAGTGTTTAGTGGCCTCTGATCTGATTCTTCTTCTACTCTTTTCCACTCACTTCCCTCACTTCATACCCCACCCCACTTCTTGCCATCTCAAAGCTGATGAAATTTATTTAATGATCAGAGCAGAGTGAAATCTGTTGTCTCTCCTCAGAAAGTGCTAAGTTACTGAGACAGTATAGGGCAGAGAGAGGGAAGAGTTAACTTCAGCCATTAGGGAGGCTCAGATTTGGTCAAGGCTGACCAGATTTGCTACTTCTTGGGGGATCAGTGATACCAACCGAGGCAGCAGAGCTCTGCAAGCTTTGGCATTACCCACCGCTTGATCATTTTCCTGAACTGGGCTCTCGGTCTGCAAGATTTTTCTGTGGTTTTAATTTATAGCACGTGCAGCAGGAGGACTGAGTAGGCCTTTGGCTGGCAAAGCCTCCTGCTTCTCACCTCCTTGCTTTGTTATACACTAAGCCTTGTCTGCCATAGGACATTGTGAACATGTGTGATGTGGGGAGAGGAGGATAGAGACTGACAGTGACCTCTTAAATGAAGTCTGGGAAACTGTCACCACAACCATCGACTTTGATGGGCTCCCAGATTCGCAGGGCATTGAATTCACCCCATCCATTTTATATGGTAATGTTGAGGCCTAGACAAGGGAAGAAACCTACCCTACAGTTCAAATTTAAGCCCAGTTGTCTTGAATCCCTCACTGTGCCTCTTTCTATCACATTGCTGGGCCTCTCACAGGAGGCATTGGGTTTAAACATATCACAGAGTCCACAAGTTAGTTCAACGTCATAAAGGAGGCCACTCTTTCCTTCTTCCCCTGCCAGAAAAAAAAGGAAAAAGAAAAAATCTAAAAGGAAAAATCTCCTTAGGGAAATTGAATTGGTTTTCCTGCCTGAGTATCCAACTGATTGGCTCCAGTCTCTCCTAAGCACCTGAGCTGATGGGTTTTGTTCTGGGGCAGAAGGAAACCTCACTGCCTTTCACCCTAGCTGCCTTTGGGAGTGGGTGGAGGAAGCCTGCTCTTTTCCAGGAAAGGAGAAAAAGAGTCAGGTTTAACCTTGGGGTGGAGCAGCATTAGAGGAGGCTTCCTTTCCAGAGCTGATACTCTCCCAAGTTCTCATACTGACCAGCTAGTGGCAACAAAAGATGAACTATAGTGAGAGAGGGAGCTGGGTTTTTTTTCCCTTGCAGCGGAGAGGACAGCCTCTCTGCCCTAGAAAGAGGCAGGCAGCAATGCTCAGTGATAGTTGTTCTATGCTCTAGCACTTGTGCTCTCCTTTCACTGGCTTTTCTCTCCTGACTGTAGCTCTTTTGGACAATAGCCCCCCAAAAGAACTCCCTTTTGAATGGAAAAGGAGTGGGTGGTGACTACACAATGCAGGATTCAAGACTGAAATATGTGTAGCTTTCTTACTAGCATACTAGAATATATAAGCATCCAAGTCTGTGAGTGGAAATTTGACAAAGATGTTGTAGGTTACAAACTATGAAGGGAAACCATTTCTTCATCCCCAGTGCTGCAGCTGCTGGCAAGGTCAGTCCTCAACACTTCTCTCTACTACAATTTCAACAGTCAGTGCACTGGTCTGTCTACCTGTAGTCTTGTGCCCTCTATTCCATCCTCTGTACTTGCAGGCAAAGTGATTTTATTAAAAGCCCAAATCTGATCATGGCCATCCTCTTGTTAAGCACTTCACTGATTCCCCATTGTTCTGAGGATGATAAATTTTCCCCTCCCTATTGTAGTAGTGCAAGGTCCCTGATCACACTCTGCCAGATCATTCTCTACTAAGAACCCTTCCTTCTAATTCGGCACCTCCGTCTCACTACCCGCTTGGGAAATTCCTTCTCACCTTTCAAGACCGAATTCAGGTGTCAACTTATTTTTGAAGCCTTTTCGGACCCCTCCACACCAAAGCTGAACACCCTGAGCCTTGGTGCCCACTATCAATAAAGACTGCTATAATCATAACCAGGGCCTTTGAATTACTGAGCACCAATGATGTGAGAGGCACTGTTCTATAAGCCTAGGATACATCAGAGGATAAAAGACAGAGATCTCTGCATTCAAGAGCTTGTATTTCTCTCTGTCTCCCCCTCTCTGTGTGTGTGTGTGTGTGTGTGTGTGTGTGTGTGTGTGTGTTAGGGGACAATGACAATAGACATAATAAGTAAATAAATTATGTAGTATGTGAGAGGATGAAAAATTCTATGAATAAAAGGGAAAAACTAAAACAGGGAAAAGAGAATCGAGGGTTCTGAGATAAGGAGATGGGTTTTAATATTAAATAGGATAGAATGAGAAGAGCTTATTGAGAATGTGAGATTGGAACAAAGGCTAAAAGCAGGGGAAGGAGTTAGCCAAGCAGATATCTAGGAAAAGCACATTCCAGGCAGAGAACAGCTCTAGCAATTATCTAGCTTAGGAGCACACCTGGACCTTTCAAGGGACAGCATGAAGGTCGGTGTGGCCTGAAGGTGGTGGGGGGGAGGGGTGCGCAGGAAAGAATGTCAGAGAATGAAAGAAGACCCCAGTCATGTAGGGCTGTACGGACTACCGGCAGGATTTGGGCTTTGACTCTGAATGAAATGAAGAGCTCTGCAGGATTTTAAGTGAACGAGTGTGAAGATATGACTTCTGTTTCAAAAGAATTCCCCATTGCTGTGTACAGGAGCAACCATGGGTGCAGGAAAGCCTGGAGTCTCTACCGATGAAAAGTAATGGTGGCTTGCAGCAGAGTGAGAGCAGAATTTACTCTGTGTGTTTCCTCATCTGTGTCACACTGCTTGCCTATGTACCCTGTGAACAGTGAACGTCCCTTCTTCATCTCTGGGGCTGTGATGACCCACCCTTTACTTGGCACATTGTAGGTATATAGGAGATCTTAGAGAGCTAGAACTCTGGGTTTGCTAAGTGTCATCTCAGAATCCATAGTGGACAGAACTTGAGATGGGCTGAAATTGCACTCACCCGCTAAGGGTGAGCCTAAACACCATCCATCCCACAGAGCCTTCCCTCTTCTGAGCACTCATAGCCATTGCTTGCTGCCTTCTCCTGTCTCCTGATAATTTTGGGGTGATTGCAGGATGGCTAATGAGAACAGTGTGATTACAGGAAAGAACCCTGTGTTTGGAGAAGGCTCTGTCTTGAGCAGCTTGGAAGCCACGTAAAGGATTAGAACCATTTGCATTGTAGCAAAGAGACAGTACAAGTTTCAGGGAAATGATACACCATGGTTCTGGGACTATCAAGTATCAGAAATGGAAAAATTAGGACATTATCTAAATGAAACGCTTGTGTATAAAGATGGGGAAATCAAAGTCACCAAGTCAGTGGTAAAGCAGATGCTAGATCCCAGATCTGCTGACCCCTGTGTATTTTCCTTCCATCTTAGGGAAGGGCAGCTGGGCAACTGGGGACAGGAGGAGTTGGAATTCCAGAGTTGTAAGGTAACTGGACTTCCTCATCCTGGCATAGGATAGGCTATGAAAACCATGACCATTTATGTAACATGTAGTATGTCCCAGGTGTCATGATGGTACAATTGTTATCTCATTTATTCTTTCCACAGTGCTGAAGGACAGATGTAGTTCATTCCATGTTATAGGGTTCACTCTGAAGCTCAGAGGAGTGAAGAGACCTACCGAAGATCACACCGCTGTTATACAGCTAAGCTCAGTCTAAACCCAGGGCTGCCTGGTTCCATAATCTATGTGCTGTCTGCCCTGCATGCTGCATCGAACAAGAGGTGCTCTCAACTTTTCATCTCTAGACTCTTTTACTTCTTATGTCACCTTCTTCTCATTAACAAGAAGTGGCAGACGTTTCTTATATAGAAACTTCAGGTGTGACAGGTTCACAGGCCCGAGGGACTGTGCACCTTATTCTGTGCTGCCAGGAGCTGACTCAGCAGCTCTCCAGGCCCCTTCGCTTGCTCCCTGCTGCCTTGCCAAGAGTTTCAGGCCTTGTCTCATACTCTCCAGAGGGCCCTCGTTACTCCTGGACCCACTTGACAAGCAGACTCCTATGTTTCTGTGCCTTCTTGGTTTCCTTCGTCTCTCTCTCCCTTCCTCTCTTCTTTCTACCTTCCCTCCTTTCCTCCCCATCCCCTTTCCTCCTCCTTTTTTCCCTTTTCTTCTTTCCTCCCAACGCTTAGAGAGTTGTCACCTTCTGCTCTGCCAAGTGTTTACTAGGGGACCAGTGATCTAGTCCTCTGAGAAATTTGTATAAGCAATATGTCCTTTTTTGGGAAATGACCAGGGTGTCTGGTGTCTGAGATGTAGCTGCTTCTGGCTAGGTGAACTTGCTTCTCACTCCTGCTCAATCTCACTCTTTAGCATCATTGTGTGCAGTTTTTGTGCTTCCTCCTTGAAGATGGGATCTATATTATGTTCACACACACACATAATTTATTATAATGCCATAGCAATCCAAATACATGGTGTATCCTTCGAGGTAAAATGTGCCTTTGAGATCCAACACAACTCCTTCATCTACCTAGCGAAGACAAGTACCAAGGTCCCGCAGCTAATCTGCAACACAACCAAATCTCTAGCTCAGGTCCTCTGATGGTGGCAGTGTGCTGAAGTGGGACTTTTGCCAGGTCTGAGGACAAAAAGCCCTGGGATCAAATCCCGGATGTGCTCATTCCTAGCTTTAGATTTATGTCTACCACTTCTCAGAGCCTCTGCTTACCCATCAGTAAAGTGAAGAAAACATAATGGTCACTTAGTTTTGGAGAGCCCTCCATAACCACATTTCAGTCAGCACCGGGCACTGTGCTCACATTTTACTTACACTAAGCTGTGTAATTCTTATGGAAATAGTGTGTGCAAAGCACCCAGCGTAGCGTCTGGCACACAGCTTGGGCTCTGTGCCTCTTCGCCACCTGGAATCCTTTTTTTGGAAGGAGGTGGAGGTATGAATCAATAATGAATGTGAATTTCCTTTCCCCTCCCCCTCTTTCCACTCCCTCATGCTCTGCTTATGCCTCCTCTCTCTCTACCTCCCCTCCTCCCCAGCAAGGCAAAAAAGGATGAAATTGACCATTGATGTCTGCTCATTCTCTTGGAGCTGGGGGGAAGCGGGGAGGGGGAAGCAGGGAATTCCGGGTTGTTTGAGGACAGTTGGGACAGAAGAGCTCTTAGAGACTGAGTCTAAGGCAGGTGGGTGTTGTGGGAGCAGGCGGGGCCGAATCTTCTTCCTTCTGGTGGAGGCTGGCTGACAAAGCCTTGCTCTCATGCACCCAGGGAAGTCACGAGTGGCTTTGCAAGCAGCCGAAAAGGGAAGGAACATTTCCATTAGCAGAATCAGCAGTAAAGAGATTTCCAGTCACAGTAATAGCTGCATTTGGGGGAATCATTTCAGTGGTTGCTGTGGGCGGAGGAGGGAAGGGGGTGGGGCATCAGGGGAAGGCACAGGAAGACGTCTAGTGTACTTGCACAGAGATGGGAGATAGCACCGAATGAGAGCCAGGTGCCAGACAGGGTGACTATTCAGGAGCAGGACTGGTCCTTTGACAAACATTCTGGATTCCCTATTGTCCTCCAAATGGACAGAGCTCCATTCTAGAGGGTCCCCATGGGAGGCTGCAGACTTATTCAATGCTGCCTTTCCTCTGATTATCTGAATCACTCTTTTCAAGACTTTTACAGTGAGCAGCAACTTCTTTGGCTCCTGGGATTTGCAGGTAGAAGAGTTCCCAGATTATTTAACTCAGGCTTTCCTCAAGTTAGCTGCTTATCAAAATCACCCTAGACCTCAGGTGCTCAAGGCCAGACCTGCTGAGGCTCCTGGGGAGAGGCCTGGGAATCTGAACTTCAGCAAAGGTACTGACACCCTGGCCTGTACCTGAAGGACCTCTGTGAAGTGGAGCCCTGTGAGAAGCTCTTTAGCCTCATGCTCTGATGTTCCTTTCCTCCCTCGAGGCTTAGCCTCATTAATGACTTGTAAATGTCTGAGGGCAACATGCTCATTCTATTCTATTTAGATTGTTTTCCTACTCCAGGTTCACCTGGCCAACTACTTAGCTCTGTCATCTCCTCTAAGGGGTATCATCTCTAAGATGCCTTCTCTTTCTCCTCTCGGGCTTAGGTTTCTTTTTCCTGTAGGCCTATACACCCCTCATCATACCACTACCACCCTGCCACCTGTAGGTTGCTACAGTTAGCATAGAAAAATACAGGATGTCAAGTTAAATTTAAACTTCAGGTCAATAATGAATACTTGTTTAGTGTAAGTATGTTCCATGTAGTATTTTGGACATACTTATATTAAAAATGTCTCACTATCTGAAATCCAAAGTGAACTGAGAGTCCTTTATTCAGAAGCCAGTAGGAAACCTGTGTTTCTTTCCTTCTTGCCTGGGATCATACTATTGATGTGTGATTTGCACCCCCCAAACCTGCTCTACCCAATTCTCCCCATCTCAGGAAATCTAATTATTATCAGTCTAGTTTTTCAAGCTAAGCAGTCATTCTTCATCCTTTTCCTTGCCTCTCATCCTTTCAGTCAGCTAACCCTGATGGTTTTGCTTCTAACATTATTTTCAGGCAGGGCATGGTGGCTCATGCCTGTAATCTCAGCTGTCTGGGGGCAGGCAGGCAGACCACTTTAGGTCAGGAGTTTAAGACCAGCTTGGCCAACAAGATAAAACCCCATCTCTACTAAAAATACAAAAACTAGCCAGGTGTGGTGGCAGGTGCCAGTAATCCCAGTTACAGGGGAGTCCAGGAGAATCTCTTGAACCTGGGAGATGGTGGTTGCAGTGAGTTGAAGTCACACCATTGCACTACAGCCTAGAGGACAGAGCAAGACTCTGTCTAAAAAAACACCACCACCACCACAAAAAGATGTTCAGAATTCACTCTTGGTAATTTCCACTGGCATCACCTTCATCCAAGCTGCCATCCTTTTCTACATCAGCCTCCTAACTGGTCTTCCCACTGCCTCTCCATTCTCTGTCCTTTCTTTATGCCATACTACATATAGCCCATGGGCTAAATCTAGAATGTTGCTTTTTTTCCAGCCCATAAACCTATTAATTTTTAAAAAATAGTTGACAAAAAGTCAAAAGAAAAATAATTTTTGTTGACATGTGACAATCATGAAATTCAGATGTCAGTACCTGTAAATAAAAATGTGCTGGAACACAGCCACACTCCTTTGTTTATGTGTTGTCTGTGGCTGCTTATGTTCTATAATGACAAAGTCAAGTAGTGGCAATAGAGTGTCTGGCTTGCAAAGCTTAAAATATTTAACTGGCCCTTTAAAGAAAATGTTTGTCAGCTTCTGCTGTACGCAGTAGCCAGCATGATATCTTCCAAAACACAAATTCCCTGTTAACCTGCAATTCCTTCTCACTGCCTTGGGGATAAAATCCTTATTCTTTTTCAGTGCCTACAAAATCCTAAACAATTTGCCTTTTTCTCTGAGTTGTCTTCCACCATTTTCTCCCTTGCTCACAAAACTCAAATATTACCTCCTCCAAGTAGTCTTGCTGGACCAAAGTAGCAACATTATTCGCCACGCTCTCAGCTATCTCAATTGTTTTCAAAAGCCTTTATCTGACAGGTTCTTGGAGGTATGGAGTGTGTCTTGTTCATCATTTTCGACTACATGGTTGAGGAACATCACACAGTCGGTTCTGAGTAGATATTTTCTGACAAAATAGGCAGAAATGGTGGTGATAGTTTGTGAACACCGCTTCAGAGGGAACACTACCTGATTGGGTTGTTCTGTTGCTTATTGGGCGGAGGATTCCAGAATCTAAAGTTTATAAAGTATGTTCAGCAGTACCTGGCACTTAGTACATGCTACCTATGTGTTTGTTAAATAAACAAAAGCAAATAAGCCTGTACCTTAGTCCCTAATACCAACCCCCTCCTCACCTCCTTTGCAGGTGGAGGGAATTTAAAATCACTTGAAGCAAGTCATGTGGATAAAGATCTCATGGAACCTGGAGGCAATATAATATGGTGGAGAGGACTAGAACCAGGAATCATGGGTTTTGGTCCCAGTTCTGCTGGGCGTCTGTGGTCAAGTCTCTTCCTCTTTCCAGGCTTTCCCTCATCTCTAATGCAATGAGATTAAACTAAGTGATCCTAGGAGCCCAGGAGGGAGAGAAGGGTTCCCTCTGGGAACTTCTGAGGCTGAAGTTACAGTTAGATAAAGCTTTCTCCTTTCCTTCTCTCTCTATCGTTTCTGGGCCTCTGAAGATCAAATGCTCAGCTCTGAACCCAGGTGCGACTAGAGTTTTCAAGCCCAGTCTCACACTAATTTATTAGAGAACTTTCTTCAATTACTTTCTCTCTAGATGGAGAGTGCCCAAAGTAACCAATTAACGGTCTGCCAATGGTGGGGCTCCTACTGTCCCTCCCTCCCCTCTTTTCTCTCTCTTTTTTATTGTCTTGACCTCTTTAATCCAGCTCTCCAAACCACAGAAGCCTCTGGGGAATTGCTCCCACTCACCTGCCTCCCTGCTTCCAGGAGGGAACAGAAGGTCGGTCCTCCCCACAAAAGGACAGCAGGTGGAAAGGCTGATGGCTGAGAAAGGGCAGCTGCAGAGCTAGGAAAACCAAACAGGTTTTGCAAGTCTGGTAAGTACACAACTGTGCTGAATTTGGAGGTAGTGCCTGGAGTCTAGTCCTGTTTCTGCCGTTGATTTGCTGTGTGACCTTAAATGGCAGTCCTTTTTTTTTTTTTTGGCCTCAGGGAAGATTAAGTGAATATTGTTAAGAGCCACCTTTCCTTCAGGAAAGGGGGAAGATTGAGCTGCATAGGCTACTCCAAGAGAGGGGAGAAATGGTCCTGTCTGGTTTGCTGCAGAATCCCATGTGCCTAGAGCTGTGCCCCTCATATAGTGGACACTCAATAAATATTTGTTGAATTAACAAATTAATACATGAATGATCAGTGGAAACTATGTTTGGCCATATTGCCACTCTCCACTTCTATATTTATGATGGATATTGCTATTCAATTACTTAATGATGTCCTGAGATTCTTTCTCAATGCAATGCCTCATCAATCACTACCAGTCAATTGGGATTAGCATGGGGGATGAATTTTATTTCCATTTCCTAGACTAAACCAGTTCACCCGAAAACCTTGACCTCTTTGCCTGGAGTTAAGACCTTTCAGTAATTATTCAGTAGTCCTTCCATCCCAGACCCTGTGCTGGGTCCCTAGTGGTATAGAAAAGCAGGGCTCTCACAGACTATTGGAATAATAACATTTGCACTTTTTAATTTAGAAAACCCCTTTCTGTGACTATTTTTAGTAAAGCCACATTACATATAAAGAAATGGCCATTCAGAGAGATGAAGTCTATTGCATAAGGTCATTAGTAACGGAGTTAGCTGTATTTATTTTAAAAAGGAAACTTTGTATCACTGTCATGAATGGAACACCAAAATAATTTGCAGTAAATGGAAGATAGCCTGCAAAAGTAAGTATGTGTCTATTGAAGTTAAAAAAACACATTAGTCTAAATTCATCTCTGGTTCAATACTTGGAAAATGTTGATTGACCCAAGCACAGAGACGAAGATAGTCCTCTAAAATTCAAATTTTGCTCTCTTAAATGTCATATTTCCTTTAATATATTTATTTTAAAAATATCTTTTCTGCCTCATAACTACCATCTTTTAAGATCCAACTTGAACATTCCTTCACTCCTTCTAAGATGACTTTCCTGGCTCCCCCCAAAACAGTTATTTCCCAAGCTTTTTGTACATTCAGTGCAGTCAGTATTTTCATAGAAATATTGTTGATTGCTTGTCTGCCTCCCTGGATAGTATGTACACTTTCTTTCTAAGTTAAACATCATTTCTCTTTGATATCTGTAACTCCACCAGAGAGTACATGCATGTTTATTGAATTTCCAACCTTAATTTTAAATTTCAACAGAAATAATACAAGCTTGCTGTAACACATTAATGCAGTTTGGGGATATTATAAAGGAAAAGCTGAAAGTCTCTCCTCCACCCAAACTCATTGCTCAAAGGTGGCCATGGCGAACAGTTTGCTGGGATGCTTATGGAATGTGGAATAGATATGTGTGTGAACAGCCACCTTTGATGCAACAGAGGGGAAGAGATTTGTCCAAGGTCATTCTGCAAGTTTCTTGCAGGTGGCGCACAGATATTGATAACATGGTCTTTTCGTTAGGGCATTGGTTTTTATAATTGGCCTCCATGATAGTTCAGGGGTGTATCAGTTGCTCTGCACTTCTGTTACAGAGGCATTCTACTCTTACCTGCCTGTAACATTAGAGCTTCAATTTCATCTGAACAAATCATTCATTTAAACATTAAAAAAATGTTTTAGAAGGATGGCACTATGTCTAAACCACAGCATTGGCCTCCATTCTCCATGTACAATATATTGGAAAGGAGATGGTTAATGTTCCTTCCATATTTTTTGGTGATAGTATGATTGAAGGAATCTTACCGTCCATCTTGTAATTAATATTAGGCAGCTTTACAAACCCCCCATAGAATGTGCAGGCCCCTGAATCAAGATTTCCTCTAGGTCTTAGGGAATTTTCTTTTTTAATTTCCTTTGCTTGACTTACACACATGCACACACACATATATATGTAACATAAACATTCATACATGTACACACATACATACACACAAATACATATGAGACACAGAGAGAGTGTGGAATATGACGATTCTTCTGTCTGGAGAAGCAGAATAAACTGAACTCAGCAAAGGAGAAGCTAGAAAGGGACCAGTTGGGGATAAGTGCCTCTGGCATGGCATTTGACATGATTGCTAAATCAGTGCTTGTCGTTGTCTTCCTTAAACTTCTTATTTGTATGGGGAGACAAACTATTCAGGGAAAGGCTACCTGATTTAGGTTGAATTGCTTGCCCTAGAAATCCTTGTTTTTTAAGCCATTTAGACTGGCAGTTGGTCAGTTAGTAGAAAAAGTTCATTAAAGTAGAGAATCATAAAAAGTAATAGATGCACTGTAAACATATCATTTTAACTTAAAATATGTAAATGTGCATACATTTGCCAATTATTAGATGTAGGCCCAAGGCTGCCTCTTTGAGTCCGGGTCAGCAGATTGGAGTTCCATGCCATCTGTCTTGCATAAACCGTGCTCATAATACACCAGATATGATCTCCAATGTTGGTTTCATTAAAGGAGACTGAGGACCTAAAGATGCTTGCCAAGTAATTTTTATAGAGTTTTATGATTCCTTTCTAAATTTTTATAGTTGTCACACCTGACCTAATTGAATAGTAATATTTAAGTGACTTTCTTTGTTTTTTTTTTAATTGTAAAATCAACTTAGCCCTCCGAGAAACCACTTTCTTTAGATGCTCATAAATTTTTAATTTGCAGAATATTTTATTAAGTTTTGTTCATTTGTAAATAACTTAAAGAGTCTAATTGGATTGTTTGTAACTCACAGGATAAATGCTTGGGGGATGGATACTCCATTCTCCATGATGTACTTTTTTCACATTGTATGCCTGTATAAAAACATCTCATGTATCTGGGTGTGGTGGCTCCCACCTATAATCCCAGCACTTTGGGAGGCCAAGATGGGCAGATCACTTGAGGTCAGGAGTTTGAGACCAGCCTTGCCAACATGGGAAAACCCTGTCTCTACTAAAAATACAAAAATTAGCTGGGCATGGTGGCACATGCTTGTAATCCAAGCTACTCGGGAGGCTGAGTCAGGAGTATCACTTGAAGCTGGGAGGTAGAGATTACAGTGGGCTGACATCAAGCCATTGCACTCTAGCCTGGGCGACAGAGTAAGACTCTGTCTCCAAACAACAACAACAACAAAACATCTCATGTACCCCATAAATATGTGTACCTACTATATATACACAAAAATAAAAAGTAAAATATTCCTTTAAGTTTTGTAATTATAAGAAATACAATGAGCATAAGCAGGTCTGGAAGACAAGCTGGCTTCCAGTAAAATACGACTTAACTGGTGGCAAAGTTCCTTAGAGTGCTGGAGAGGCATCACCTTACCAATGTAAGCACTCATGGCTGGGGAGGCCTGGAATGTTCTACAGAGATAAACATGAAGCGCAGGCTCATCTGGCAGTCAGTGGAGACAAAGCCAGCTGAAAGCTTTTGAAATACATACATTTCAGGTTGGCGGAGGCATTACATCATAGCAGTTTGAGTGGCTGAGGCTTTAGATATCATTTGTCCAAAATTCTGATTTAAAGTGGAGGAAACAGAATCCCAGAGACGAGCCAGGAACTCCTGACTCTTGTAGTTCATAACCCTTCCTAGAATTCCTCAGCAATTGCCGTTGACGTCCTCATACTTTGGGGTGGCCTTCTTAGGGAGGCACCCTACACTATCCCTGTTTTATAGATGAGAAAACTGTGGTTCCAATAGTGAAGTGGCTTAGCATGTTAGAGCTGCTGTTAAATTCCCAGATCACACTGACTTCCCAAAGACCAGGAATATTCTGCAAAGTTTTGTTGTTGTTGTTGTTCAGCAGTAGCTTTCAATATTTTTAGAAAATAATTAGATATTAACAAATATATTTTTCCCATCTGGGACCACACCTGAACAGGCATTCGCCTTCAAGTCTTCTTCGCATACATGTAGAGTTTTTGGGGAGTTCTGTGTCACTCTGCCAATCTGTACCCCAATTCCCCCGATTATCCAAATTCAGAACTCTCTGGACCCTCAGGCCTCATCCAGACCCGCTTTCTTATTGCACAGAGGGAGGCAGAGGCCAGGAGAAGGCTGCTGTGTTGCCTAATGTCAAGGGAGTGAGGCTGCTTATGAACACGGAACTCAGAATACCAGCCTTGAGTTCCTTCCCCTCCGCTGAGTTTCCCGGCATGCCTACCTGTGGGAGGGTTGGGCAGGTAACGAGAGGGCAGTGTGTGTGAGTGGGCTGCCAAGACTTCCTGTGCTTTATGAGGTGCAGAGTATAATTCAAAACCTATTTTGGGGATGTCTCGCCCCATAAAATTTCTGCCAGCAGGAATGGCTGGGAATTTGTTTTGACTTCCCCAGCACATGTTTTTTAAAGACCTCTTCCTCCATCTCATTTTCGTTTCTTCTGTGCTTCCTTTCTTCTATCCAATTCTCAGGGACCCTGCCCTGGTGGCTTACGAGGGGACATAGTGGGGGCGGCATTTGGGGAAGGAGTCCTGCAATATAGGTTAATGGGCTGACAAATGGTTATGAGAAAGCACTCTTTTCTTGGATGATTCTGCCTCTGAAAAGACACTGGCTCAGGAAATGACTTCAGGGATCTGCTTTTCACAATGATGGTTAGACTTTTAGATGCCGTTCTTAGTGTAGGTGGAATAAGGGTCCCATACAGCTTTGTGTCTGTCTTGTAATCCAGTAGCAGCTCCTCCTTTTTCATTCCCCCTCTTCCTCATTTCCCCCACTCTCCTCACTCTCCCAGTCTCTTTCAAGTTTCTACTGCTGCAGTTTCTTTCTACAAGTAGATATTTGAAGAATCATTCCCAAAGATTGTCTTTCTCTCACTTGGAATCCCCAGTGACTCCCCACCTCTTACAAGATTAAGAGCAAATTCCCTAGCAGCTGCATCCTCCATGTAAGGGCCAAACCCACCTCTATTGCTTGTCTCTCTCGCAGTTCCTTTGCCTGCACTTCAGCCAAACTGGGGTTTTTAATTGCCCAGAAAATAAGCTTTACTTTCCCATTTCTGTGACTTTGCTCAAGCTGTATCCTCTGTCAGGGATGACCTTGTTCTGAATTTCTGCTGGTGGAAACTGTTTCTTATAAGCTACTTTCTTCACAGAAACTGTTATATTTTATTCCTCCTTCCGCTTTCCTTCTTTGCCTTATTTATCTTTCATTAACTTTATTCAGGACACTTTATGTCTTTCTTAGGCCTCTTCCATTATATTGAAATGTTGATGTCTCTCTCCTACAAAATCCAGTATGGTAGCCACTAGCCACATGTGGCTATTGAGCATGTGAAATGTGTCTAGGATCACTGGGGAACTAATTTTAAATTTTATCTAATTTTTATAAATTTAAATAATAGCCACATGTGACTATATTGAATAACATAGATATAGAACGTATCCATGATTGCAGAAAGCTATATTGGACAGCACTGCCTGTGAAATCCTTGAGGAGATAGAAGGACTCTTGCCTTTTCTGTCTCCTGTTGCCTGGTACAGAATCTGTTATTGAGTTGGTGTCAATTAATGTTGGTAGCACTGACTTTCATGACAGGACTAAAACCAGTAACCCCAAAGAGATCCACTTTGAAGATGAAAGTTTAAAGCAATTTATTTTGAAAACACACCAAGGATTGCTAATACAAATATTGCATCATAAGCTTCCGTTTGCAAAGTCTGGTACATCTTATAGTCCAGAATGTCCTGGATGAATCCATTATTCACACTTACCAGTAGGAATTCTGGACCCTTGATGGGTCATTTCTCAGTCATCCCTTCCCTTCCCATCTCCTCCTCCTCCCCCATACCCCTTAATCTGCCCATTTCTCACCAGAGCCTGCCCATTGCACCCCAGAGCCTGTCCATTGCACCCTAGAGCCTGCCCCAGAGCCTGCCCATTCCTAGGCCTTAGCAAGAGGGGCCTCAGGAGCTCTCAGTCCCTGCAAGGCAGGAGCAGATGGAACTGCCTGACATGAATGCACAGGTTTGAGCTTTCATCACTGTTTTATGGAAGATTTATAAGGGTTTGTTTGAGAGAGAACTCCTGAAAACTCTCCCCTGTGAGTGATGGCATGAGAATGGAATGCAAGAAGCTCTCCTCTCTTTTCTCCTCCCCATCCTTGTCTCATTCCTCTCTTTACTCACTTTTCTTTCCGTTTCCACTTTTTAAATTTCTTCTCTTTTCTGTCTTTAGTGTTTTTTTCTCTCACTTTCTCTTTACTCTTAATGTCTCTTTTCTTCTCTTTTTCTACATCTGTGTGTATGTTTGTGTATCTGTCTGTCTTTCCATCACTTTCCCTCAATCTCTATCTGTCCCCTATGATCTCAAGTTCTCTTTAGCATCTGTGAGCACAAGTCTTTCCTATCCACCTACCCTAACCAGAGAAACCAGCCAGAGCCCCTTGTTGACCAGCGTGGCCCCATCTGCAGCTTAGGGCTGGCTCCTTCTGCTCAGTCAGACATTCCAGTATGGTATTTTCAGCTAAGGAGAGAGTAGAAGTGAGACTCTTGGCTGAGGGGGGCTGGCCTTGCAGGGAGCAGCTCTAGCTTTTGTGTGAGGTCAGAACCTCCACATTCCTGACAGGTAGCCTCTTTGTGTACTCCTGCTGTCAAATGTGACTCTAAATGTCCTTCCTGAGTGAACTTAGAGGCCATCGTGACCACATGGTCCATCTTGTGCTAATTTGTCCATGACCTTGAGTTTTGATGTGGGGTGGGTTTTTGAGAGCAGCTTGTAGAGACCTGAGTGTCTTATTCTTGTTTTGTAAAGCTCTTTTTCCGTGGCTCTGGTGGGCTCCTCTTTCTCAGCTTCCTCTGCTGCTCTTGCACTATTCATCACCAGCTCTTTTTTTAAAGTTTTTTTTCCTCAGGGCATTGGAAACATCTGCTGGATAGTTTCAGAAGAAAACTTGCAAGACTGCTAAACTCTCTTAAGAGACCATCCCTTCTAAAATTTCGACTCTTGGTTGTAACTGACAATGAAAAGCATTTCAGCTAAGCTAACATATCCCTAAAATATCATGTAGCCTTCTGATGTGGGCAAAGGAGATTGAATCTGACCTTAAAGGTGTATGCCCAATTAGGTTATAAGAGTTTAGTAATCCTTTAAAATAGCAATCGGTATTGAGTTAAGAGGAGCTCTTACTTCAAAAACAAAACAAACAAACCAAAAGTACAAAACAAGGAAGAGAAAGAGAAAACCATGACAGAAAAGAAAATGAGCTAGTAACCTTGTGCCCACCTGCAGGGTAGATTTAAATTTGCCTCTGAATCAGGATTGGAAGTATCTTTTGTAATCCTTGGATTTCTCCCTTTGTTTCCCCTCATTTTAATGTTTAACCTATGACCAAAGCTTATTGATTTTCCTCCCAACATATCTTTGGAATCCATGTATTTCTTTCCATCTCTGTCTTGCTACAAGTTACTATCAACTCTGACCTTATAATTCAATAGTTTTCTAATTGGTCTCTCATTCTCTCTTGCTCTTAATCCTCAGTCAGCCTTTCCCAATCCATTCTCACATGCTGCTAGAATGACTTTGTAAACATGTGCGTCAAATCATGCCTCTTCTCTGCTTAAACTCATGATGATTTCCCATTGTGCTTATAATGAATGCCCAAGACTATGGGAACCTACCTCTTGTATCAATATGACCTGGATGTGAGGTATGGAGTCAAAGGAGATCATTTTAGAACATTAAGATTTTACTGCCCTGATGGATTTCAAACTTGCATCGGACCTGTAGCCCCTTTGTTTTGGCCAATTTCTCCCATTTGGAATGGCTGTATTTACCCAGTACCTGTACCCACATCATATCTAGGAAGTAACTAACTTGCTTTAGATTTTACAGGCTCAAAGGCAGAAGGGACTTGCCTTGTCTCAGATGAGACTTTGGACTGTGGACTTCTGAGTTAATGCTGAAATGAGTTGAGACTTGGGGGGGACTGTTAAGAAGGCATGATTGGTTTTGAAATGTGTTACAAGATGATATTTGGGAGGGGCCGGGGTGGGATGATATGGTTTGGCTCTGTGTCCCCACCAAATCTCATCTTGTAGCTCCCATAATTCCTACATGTTGTGGGGAGGGACCCAGTAGGAGATGATTGAATCATGGAGGCGGGTCTTTCCTATGCTGTTCTCATGATAGTGAATTGGTCTCACAAGATGTGATAGTTTAAAAAAATGGGAGTTTCTCTGTACAAGCTCTTTTTTCCTGCTGCCATCTATGTAAGATGTGACTTGCTCCTCCTTGCCTTCTGCCATAATTTGAGGTCTCACCAGCCATGTGGAAATGTAAGTCCAATAAGCCTCTCTCTTTTGTGAATTGCCTGGTCTTAGTATGTCTTTATCAGCAGTGTGAAAACAGACTGACACTTAAACTCATGATGACTACCCATTGTGCTTATAATGAAATACATAGTCCTTAATCAAGGCCTACAAGATACTCAGTTTCAGCTGTCCCTTAGAATACAGTTGGCCCTCCGTATGCATACATTGGGCCCCTCAGATTCCGAGGGTTCCCTATCCTCCAAGTCAACCAACCTCAGATAGAAAATTTGTGCAGTGTACCCTCTGTTTCTGTGAGTTTCCATCCATGGTTAAATCTATGGGTGCAAAGCCTGTGGATATGGAAAGCCAATTATACTTGGGAAGCTTTTAAAAATACTAGGACCTGGGTCCTACCTTAGGCCAATTAAATCGGTATAACTGGGGATAAAACAATTTGGCAGTTTCTTGTAAAACGAAGCATACTCTTACTGTGAGATCCAGGCATTGCACTCCTGGGTATGTACCCAAATGAGTTAAAAACTCATGTCTGCTGTGAATGTTTATAGCAGCTTTATTCATAGTTGTCAAAATGTGGAGGCAACCAACATGTCTGTTGATAGGTGAATGGATAAACAAAGTGTAGTATATCCAGACAATGGGATATTTTTCAGCAATAAAAATAAATGAGCTATTAATATCAAGCAGCAAAAAGTCATGGAGAAACCTTAAAAGCATATTGCTAAGTGGAAGACACCAATCTGAAAAGGCCACATAGTATGTGATTTCAACTATATGGCATTCTGGAAAAGGCAGGACTGTGGAGACAAGTCCTAATCAGTTGTCAGGACTAATAGGGAGGAAAAGATGAGCAGGGACACAGAGCACAGAAGATTCTTAGAGCAGTGAAACGATTCTGTATGATAAAGGAATGATAAGCACCTGTTTTTTTTTTTTAATAGTACGTTATGTACTGGGGTACATGTGCAGAACATGCAGGATTGTTGTATAGGTACACACATGACAAGGTGGTTTTCTGCCTTCATCCCCCCATCACCTATATCTAGCATTTCTCCCCATATTATCTCTCCCCAGCCTCCCCACCCCCTGCTGTCCCTCCCTTAGCCACCCCCAGCAGACCCCAGTGTGTGATGTTTCCCTCCCTGTGTCCATGTGTTCTCATTGTTCAACACCCGCCTATGAGTGAGAACATGCGGGAACACCTGTTATTGGATATTTGCCCAACTCATAGAATATACACTACAAAGAATGAACCCAGTGTAAACTATGGACTGTAGTTAATAATGGTGAGTTAATATTGGCTCATACAATTATAACAAATGGGCCACACTAACATAAGATTTAAATAATAGGGACGACTGTTTGTGGAGGGGATACTTAGGATGTTGGAATTCTCTGTACTTTCTCATCAATTTTTCTCTAAACCGAAAACTACTCTAATAAAATAAAGCCTGTAAATTTAAAAACTCTCTCTCTCTCTCTCTCTCTCTCCCTCTCTCTCTCTCTATATATATATATATATGTGTGTGTGTGTGTGTGTGTATGTGTGTGTATACACACACACGTGCATATATACACACATTTTATATATATACACATATATATATATTTTATATATATATATGTATGTGTGTGTATACACACACACACACACACACACACATACGTAGATATATATCAGGACCTGGACCCTACCCTAGGCTAAATTGTAATCACTGAGGGTTGTTCCCAAGCATTGCTGTTTTGTCTTGTTTTTGTTTGTAATCTCCCCCAGTGGCTTAGGTGATTCCAAAGTGCCAACCAGGGTTGAGAACCACTGCTGTCAAGGCTTTGCCTGGTTTCACCTTTACTCATGGTGCATTTCTCTTGCTTTCCAGGGACTCCAGAGGCCCTCTCTGGCCATTCCTTTCTAATTAGAGTCCGCGTTCACCTCCCCCCAACTCCACTGTCTTTCTCACAACACCCTGTTCTTTTTTCTTTTTGTCACTCAGTATCCACGTGGCATTTGGGTATCTTTTCATGTTAATGTTCTGTGGGCCCCTCCAGACTAAACTCTTTGAGGAAAAGGACTTTGTCTCTTTTTCTCAATACTACATGCCTAGTGCTTCTCAAAGCATTTGGTTCACAATTAGTACTCAGTACATATTCACTGGATAAATGAATGAGTGAAGAGCAAATGAATGGGTAGATCCCAATGCTGAATACAGTCCTTCCTTCTGCCTCCATAGTGTCAAGTCCACATAGACCACTGAGGAAGAGGTGAATGGCTGGAGCTAGGTAAGAGAAAGTGTGCCCATACTGTACTTCTACTCCTTCAAAAGGGCTACAGACAGCAGAAATAATTTCCTCAGTTATCCACGAGCATTTGCCTCTATTCCCTTTGCCCTCCAGCTGGTGGCGTGAGTCCTGAGTTTAAGTAAGAGAATGGCTGAGTTGAATTTGTCTCTGTCATTTTCATTTTCTTTCTCTGCAATCAAGCTAGTGATCGCTTGGTCAAGCTGCAGTATAATGCAATTAGGTTTGTGTGTTCCCATCTCCTTCAAATGCCTTGGGAGCAACTTCCGCTACTGTTGGAAGAAGCTCTAGTCCATGGGCTTAAAGAAGAAAAACCAAAAGACCTTTCCCCCTTTTGCCTGCCCTTTTGCTGCTGCTTCTTTCATATAGGAAATTAACCTCCTTGGATTGTGAGCAAAGGGAGGGGTGATGTAGATATTCACAGGTGCTTTCTGAAGCAGGGTATATTGTAAATGATTTCTTTAATCCTTGCTCAGGTTGAAGTGAGAGGCACCCACATACCATTAGAGTAGCACAATAAAGATTAGTTAAGAATTTATCTTGCTTTTGTTTGGCTTAAGATCCAGATCCTGGCATAATACTGGACTTGTTTCTTTGCACATTCAGTAAGTTATGTTATGGTCAATGAGGAGTGACTGATGTCAGATTTATGAGGAAGGACCCCAAGAGCGAGGTAGCCTGTGAATTCTGTTGGAGGATCCAGAAAGGATATAATTTTAGTCTTCATGAGACTTTGGGGAAAGAGTCTGAGAAGACAAAGCAGAATATTAGGAATTAAGGATGCAGCTAACCTGAGGCTGCAAATAGTCACCAGCTCAGGCAGTCACAGGCTGTAGCTGAAGAGCTCTTCTTTCTAATCTTGGCTATACTCCCAACTGTCTCAGCACCCTGACCAAGCCATCCATAGATTACAGGCTATATCAGTTGATCTGCAAGCAATAGAAGCCAACTCTGTTTATTTAAGAAATATCCAAATATTTCTATGTGGGATGGCTCAGGGAAGGATGGAATTGCTGAAGGAGCTTGCTCTGGGGATCTTGGGGGCATTAGGCAGTACACAGTCTCATCAGAGCACTCCCACCAGGATAAAGGAGCTCCAAGTATCTGTCATCCTTTCCTCATCCCCATGCACCCACTGGAATTCAGAGTTCTTGGAAGAGTCTGATTAGCCCAGGGTGGCCTGATAGATACATCTCATCTAGGGAAGAAGATGACACCTGGATTGATGTTCTCTCTAGGCTATACATAAATGGAGGAGAGGTAGGTTTTGAAAGGTGGGTCTGGGAATCAATACTAAACTATTGTTGGGTAGAAAAAGCAAGACATGTGCTCATTGGGACCTCAGAGTTCCCATCTGCACATGATAGTGGTTTTCAGAATCCTTATGTTGGCATCAAAGCCTTTCTTCAAATGGGATCTTGGATGGTTTCACTGTGAGGCCTGCTGTTAAAAACTAGAGCAAAGCTGAACTTCTCTGGCTAAGAGAAGGGTGAGGGGGGCCAAAGCCCTTCCCTGTAGGCCTTCCCTTCACCTTTCTGAAGTGGTTCTTGAGCTCTGTGAAGTACAGTGAAATACTACTGGGCTCTATGATCTCCAGGGCCCCTTTCAGCTCTAGCCTTTGCAGCAAAACAGAACATCAAATCATCAACGGCTCTATAAAGACCAGGTGAAGATGATCCTGGAAGTGGTTTTAGGACCTCACAACCTTTAGGTGCCTGGCAAAGGTGATGACTTTCTTGTGGCCTCCTCTGCATGCCACAACCCATGCCCAGAAGTCAGAGCTCTGCCTCTCTCTCCAGAAACAAAGAGGATTTGCCTTAGAGAAATGATGCCAGGAAGCCTGTGGATCTTCTGGTTCAAGCTCTGCCTTTATGTCCGGCCTCATATCCTGCCATTCTCCCTGCAATTCTTTGCTTTTCCATCTCTGCTGATCTTATCATCCAACTAATGTAACAGACCCACTTCTGCCTCTCGGCCTTTTCACAAGCTGTTTCTAGTTCCTGGAAAGGTCTTGCTTCTACCCCTTTTTGTCTGACTGACTCCTGCTCCTTTTTCAGAATCTAAGTTAATGTCACTCTCTCAGAGAAGCCTTCTCTGACTTCTTAGAGCCAGTCTCCCTGTTATATATATAAGTTCCTGTTATTGGCAGCACTTAATCACAGATTTTAATTATGTATTTGTTTCTATTGGATGCTTATCTTTTCTACTTTCACTCACTGAAAACTCATTGAAGATGTGAATTATGTCTTTATTTTGTACTAAAAAGATGTTTGTTAAAGGAAGAAATAAATACAGAGTATAATATTTTCAAATGGTTTCAGTTCAGTGAGAATATATTGAGCACCTTCTGTATACCAGGTGTTCAGCTAGAAGCTGGGGATGAATCTCTGAATAGTACATAGATACAAGACATTGTATTGCTCATTTTCTTGGTAAGAAGAATTTTCCTATTCTATCTGATCTATAGCCAACCCCAGGAGATCCACAGGGTATAGATGTGAGGCCCGGAGAGGTCAAGGGACCTTCCTAGGGTCCCACAGTGTGTTGGGGGCAGGCCTGGCTCCTAAACCAGTGCTCTTCTGCTTCTCCCATTCTTGCAGAGAGTAATGAATGGAGTTAGTGAAAATGGACTTTCTTGCACAATACAGTGTTGCTCTTTTTTCTCCTAGGGAGAAAGTAGTAAGCTCTGTGGGTGCAGTAGGAGGAAAACAGTGGAAGCCTAGCCAAGGAGGATGCTGCACTGCATGTGCATCTTCATAGTCAGGAAGGTTCAGTGACACCCAAGGGGCTGAGGAACGGAGCTGACATTCCAGAGTGGCATGCACTCTGCTCTCAGAGAGGGAGACATTCACCTGGGACCTTGCCGTCCTAGGATCTTACAAAACTTACCTCCTGCTTCCTGTCCCTGCCCCTTTCCAGCTCCGCCTCATCTCCCATGTCTTTTTCAGCTCTCCTTCCCAGAACTGTAGTCCAAAGGGAGCTCCTGCTCCTTCAGCAATTCCATCCTTCCACGAGCCATCCCAGATAGAAAATATTTGAAATAGAAATATTTCTGGTCCCAGGTATGTTGGTCCTAGAATGCTGGCTCCTGAGCTGTATGAAGCTGATCAGCTGAGGTTAGCCCCTGCTGGCGAAGAGGAGCACCATGTTCCTAGGGCCCTGAGACTCGTCACACCATGGAAGCAGAATGGGTACATATCCAAGTTTTCCTGCTTTGCACGTCTTCCACTCCATTTAACCTCCTGGAGGCTGTCAGCTGCTCCATGTTTACTGAGAGTAGCTGGCATTTTCAGCTCTCTCCAAGCTAGTAACAGAGGGTGGTCCTGATAAAGATAGTCTTCTTTGACTGTTAGCAGAGTTTCTACAAAACTCTATGTGAAAGCCAGTGGGACTGCCTTTATTATTTTCTTGTCTGAGTTTGAAATGTCTTCTTTCTTTTTTTTTTCTCCTTTCCTCCTGATCTTTGTCAAAGAGTGACAGTTTCTCTAATTAGGCAGTTGAGAAGGTAACCTTAGCAACTTAGAGCTGGCAGTGGAGAAAGAGACAGGGTTCCAGGGACCCCACTTGTCTGAGCACTGGGCTTTCTGGGCAAGGTACCATGTCCCCTTCACCTATTATCAACCCCCACCATTGCCCCATTGGGTGGCCTCAAAGCTTCCTGGGCATTCCCTCCTCCCAGTGGAAATTCAGCCCCAGGTTTACCCTCTTTTGATCAGGAAATAGAACTGGGTGCAGAAGATTTTTTACTCCTTTCTCTTGTCTTTATTTAGTTCCCCCTTTTTCCTCTCTGTCCCTTTTAATCACTCTTTCCAGATCCCCTCGATCCCTCTTTATTTTTTTTCTCTCTCTCTTTCCCTGCTTCTCTCTGTTATTCCTAGGGCACTCAGAAGGCTAGAGATTTATGCTTGCTTACTTGAGATGAACAGCCCTTACCCAAACACGACACCCCATGGTGTTGATCAAGCAGTTGTCAATGTTCCCTATCCTCCTCCTCCGGCATCTCCTCACTCTCTTCTGTACTCATCCATTGCCTGACTTCTTCCTATCTTTCCAGGCTCTTCTCTGGGAAATCTTTTCCACCTAGCCTGCCCCTCCCCATGTATCTCCCTGTTTTCACAGATCTCTCTCTGTCTAAAATCCATATTCAGTGATTATTGGCTGGACCACATACTCTAGAAACAATTCAAATTATTTTATTTTTTAACACTATTTAGTTTCCTAAGCTTGAGTTATGGTTCCCAGTAGTTGAAGGAATCCCTTATGGCTGGGCACAGTGGCTTATGCCTGTACTCTTACCACTGTGGGAGACCAAGGTGGGAAGATCACTCGAGGCCAGGAGTTTGAGACATATTCCCTTATGTTCCTTTCATAGATAATATATTAATAGGCATAATGTGTGCTTATAATTCATGTGCATATTTTCAAATAAAAAGAATGTTATGCTTTTTCCCTGAAGTGAAGAATCCAGAAAGCATCAAAAATTTTGATATTATATTTAGTAGAGTTTATCATTGTGGTTACTCAGAATACTGGAACTGAACTATGGACAGGAACGAAAATACTGAGGTATTCATTGTGGATTTCCATCACCCCATTTATCTATTCTCCAGTTTCCCCAAACTCCTTTTTATCTATTTATCCATCTGATCATCCGACCACTGATCAATGTAGTTGCCATCCACCCATCCTTCCTTCCACCCCTTCATCCATCATCCATTCATCCATCTATGCATCCATTCCCTTTGCTAGAAGTTGAAGTGGGAACGGGAGGAATGATGTATACTCAATAAAACCCCAAAGTACAGTTTGACAAAATCAATGAGATAAATGTTCTAGGTCTTAGCAGATGAGATCAGAGAGCTCTAAATTTGGGAGGGCCTTTAGAGATTGTCACAGTCAACGCTCTCAGTGTATCATGTGGAAGCCATGGCCCATAGGAAATGACTTGCTCGGAGTTACTCATCAAGTTAGTGGGATAACCAAGGTTAGATTAAAAGAATATTAGAACTGAAATAGATTACTCAGTTTAACTTCTTTTCACAGGAGGGAGAGCAAAGTGCAGAGGAGGGAAGGGACTAGTATCACATCTCTTGTCATTAATCTGGCAGCAAAGCTAACATTTGAGCAAAGATCTCCAGGTTTGGTTAGGTTGAGATGTGTTATGCTGTAAAGGGACTAGTGATTCACTCAGGTGAAGGTTATCTTGGGTTTCACTTTTGTCTTTGAATCAACAGCCCATTCCATTATTGCCCCTAATTAACCACCTCACTTTCCTAAAAATTTCCCAAGACACATTAAGTTCTGTGTAAAACCAGACTGTATATCCATCTCTTTCTCTGGTAACCCAGCATAATCCTATATGGCCACACTGCCTGCCTTCCAAGGACTGCTATTTGCACTCACCCAACTCTGCCCAGCAGCTCAGTCCCACTGCCCATATTTGAGCTGCTCTACAGATACTCCCAGGTAGCACTGCAGCTGGCTGCTGAAGCCAGATCCCAGGCGCCCAGGAGACGAAGATCTTGGCTGCTGACACAAGATAAGTGAAGACGTAAATGGTGATTTTCTGGCATGTGAGTCCCTGTTCGTGGATTTCATTTGTTAATGGAAGTGCAGTAAATAAAAGCCATTGTCACAATATGCCAAGCAACAGGTCAGGAACATCTGAGAAGCTAGAATTGATAGAAGGGAGTTGAGCGTAACAAATCTCCCCAAATTGCACCCGGCTCCACTTGTTTCAGCTCCAAGACTGCATCTCCAAATTATTGTGCAAAGCAATTATTTCTGAGCTGGAGCTTTTGGACAATAAGACATGTAGGTTGGGGTATACTTTCATTGCTTCTTGTTAAATATAATTTTTCCCCATTTTCTGTTAGTGTTTGAGCCCTGATTGAATTTTACCTCTATTCCTCTTCAATATATTTCTCCTGACTTTGGAGGCTGAATTCATTCTTCAAGGCTCATCAAATGAAGCCTCTTCCAGGCAGCCATTCTCCCCACCCCCAGCTCCCACAAGGGTTACAGTTCAAAGCAACACACTTTTCGATTGAAGTTAAATTTGCATGCAATGAAATGTACAGCTCTCAAGTGCACATTTCAGTGAGTTTCGACAAATGTATCCATTCATGTAACTAAGAACATTTCTATCACCCCAGAAAGTTCCTGAGTGATTCCTTCCAGTTGGTCAGTTTGTAGGCACCCACTGGTCTGATATCTGTAACTATTAATTTTGTCTATTTTTGATCTGCTATAAATGGATTCAAACAGTACAGGAGTCAGCAGACTATGGCCCATAAGCAAAATATGGCCCATTGCCTCTTTGTATGACCTGTGAGCAAAGAGCGGTGTTTACATTTGAAAGTGGTTAGAAAGAAAAAAAAATGAAATTTGTGACCCATAAGTATTATATGAAATTTCAGTTTCAGTGTTTATAAATAGTTTTATTGGAACACAGCATGCTTATTTGTTTATGTACTGCCTGCGGCTGCTTTCCTTCTGTATTGGTAGAGTTGAGTAGTGACAGACATTGGTCCCCAAAATCTAACATATTTACTGTCTGGTCTTTCACTAAAAATGTTTTGGACTAGGTGCGGTGGCTCATGCCTATAATCCCAGTACTTTGAGAAGCCGAGGCGGGCGAATCACGAGGTCAGGAGTTTGAGACCAGCCTGGCCAACATGGGGAAACCCCGTATCTACTAAAAATATGAAAAATTAGCTGGATGCAGTGGTGGGTACCTGTAATCCCAGCTACTCAGGAGGCTGAGGCAGGAGAATCGCTTGAACTCAGGAGGCGGAGGTTGCAGTGAGGCCACTGCACTCCAGCCTGTTTTTGATATAGTATTCATTCTTTTGTTGCTGACATCTTTTCTCAGTCTAATATTCTTGAGAGTCATCTGTTGTGTGTGTGGATGGTTCACAGGTGGCCATTTTTAATCCTTTGCCTAGATATTATGTCTTCCTCCTCTGAACTATAGAGCAGGAATGGCAAATAGGGTTCACTTTC
>CAUYLG010017483.1:0-18748 GCA_963573385.1 Cacajao melanocephalus
CAAAGGATTATAAATTGTTATACTATAAGGACACATGCACACGAACGTTCATTGCTGCACTGTTTACAATAGCAAAGACCTGGAACCAACCCAAATGCCCATCGATGATAGACTGGACAGGGAAAATGTGGCACATATACACCATGGAATACTATGCAGTCATAAAAAACGATGAGTTCGTGTCCTTTGTAGGGACATGGATGAACCTGGAAACCATCATTGTCAATAAACTGACACAAGAACAGAAAACCAAACACCGCATGTTCTCCCTCATAGGTGGGTGTTGAACAATGAGAATACATGGACACAGGGAGGGGAGCATCACACACTGGGGTCTGTTGGGGGGAAACAGGGGAGGGACAGTGGGGGGTGGGGAGTTGGGGAGAGATAGCATGGGGATAAATGCCAGATATAGGTGATGGGGAGGAAGGCAGCAAGTCACACTGCCATATGTGTACCTATGTAACAATCTTGCATGTTCTTCACATGTACCCCCAAACCTAAAATGCAATTTAAAAAAAAGGAATTTTAAGAAACACCAGCTCCCATAACAGAACTAATGTATCTCAGAAAACATGACTGATGCACATAATGCAAAAAGCTCAAAACCAAAGCGTCACATGAACCAACTTCAATTTTAAAACTGTATTAATGTTTCCTTTTACTCATAGGTATTTCTTCTCAATCAACTTCCAAAAACACCCATAACCGTGAAACAATCCAACTGTATACCTTGGAATTAATACCTTAACAAGTAATATGTTTCTAGTTAGTGAGCCAGATGAAGAGTATTTTAAAAAGATGGACTCATTGCTTGATTTTAAAAGTAAAGGGAAAGGCAAAAAAAAGAAAAAAGGTATCATGTTTGTTTTTATAGGAGTATGGGCAATTTTGTTTTCGTGCTTTTCAGTTTCTTCATCTAGTCCAGCTGTCCAGTTGGACCAGTCCACCTGGGATGTATGCCTCTCTCTGTTGAACCTCTCTCTCAACTCAGTCTTCCCTCAGCACTGCTCTGGGGTGAGAATGTCCCTCTCTAAGACGCACTGGAGGCACACCTGCTTAAGCATTTCTGGAGCAAGATCGGGGGGTTTGGAAAGGGATTCTCTGAAAACAAAGCGAATTTTTGTTTCCAGCTCTATTTTCCAATAAAGCTGCAAATAAAAATTATTTTAAGTACCAAAAGAGTAGGATTAGGGAATCTTAAATTAGAAAATAAGATTTTCTGAATAAAAAGCACTAGCACTCATAAATAATCAGCAAGGTCATTACTGTCTATTAGCAAATGACACATTTTTTCCTTTGCATTCAGATGTGATTCAGATTTGCAGCAGAGATCTTAACCCAAATTACAAGCTTCACACTGATCATCCACTAGTGTAGAGTACCGGGTTGGTGCAAAAGCAATTGAGGTTTTTGCCATTATAGATGTGGATACAGCCTTGATCTAAGCAAACATATCTCTGAGCTATACAATACCATTCAGACATTTTTTAAAAATTTATTGAATTTCTTAAAATCGCTCCCAATATCTAAAGAAAAGAAAAGCATAAAGCATTAACCAGTCAATCTACCATATTAATGGGCTTTCAAGGTCTGTCAGAAAGCCTCATATGTTTCTATTATATAACTTATTATTTAAGCCCCTGCTAAATTATCATATATGATTAAAAATGTTTCATTCTAAAACAAGAGAGTTAACTTCTATATATGTATGGAAACGGACAGATTACAAAAGGACCTGATTCTCAACCCCATGGCCTGGTACCTGGAGCAGGCATCATCATCTCCATTTTACAGAAAAGGCAACTGGGGTTCAGAGGTTAACTGGTCCAAAGAACCCAATCAGCACAAGGCAGGGCCAGGCCCAGGAACCAGTGCATCCATTCCTAGTCCAGCACGTTTTCCTCTTTTAAAACTAAGGTAGGTCTGAATCATTTGATGGTCCTGTTGTTTGGCAACACCTACTCATCCTAAGAAAATGATTGCGTTTGTGCAGAATGCTCATATTTTTTAAATTAGAAAGCTGGAATTTCTAGCCTAGAAACTTCTGATCATCCAAAATGAGCTATGAAAAGTATTCTGAGAAAACCACAAAAAAGTCTTGAGGCATAACTAGAAGACATAAGCACATATTTTAAGAAGCAATGTTTACTATGAGAGAGAACTTTCTAACAAGGAGAGTAGTCTATCAGTGTCTTCAAAAGGAGCCTGGAACACAGCAGCAGAGGCCTGACAGCCAAACTGGGGGTTGGCTGGCCTAGGAATGGAGGACTGTACATCACCACCCAATGCCAGGCCTGAAGCCAGAACACCACTTAAGAATTAAATATGTTCTTGACCTTAGCGATATTATGGTGTGATGGCTTCAGGGGAAAAAAAAGCGCTAATCTTAAGCATCTACCTACTGCTAATCCTTCACCAAATTTGCTAAAGGAAAAGTCAATTAGTAAAGTAGTCGTCTATTTTGATTAAAATTTTATGTTTTAAATGTTGTAAGTCTTATCTATCTGGTATGTATTTTAGTCATCATTTACATTTAATCTATTGATTTCCAAGATGTTTTTCTTCATTTCTCAAGAGGAGTTAAGATAGCAGGGTTCTCTACATTCTGCTCTATAAAATCTCACCACTTAGCCCACCATGTTTAGCATTTGGACAGGAAATGGCACTACTCTAGACACACAACCACCACCTTTGACTGGTAGCCAAGTTTGTTTGGCTACCAACAGAGGCTAGATCTTAGCTTATCAAATGACACCCCCAACTATCAACCCACACCAAAGCATGCCTCTAAGTCCTGCGTGAGCAGAGCAAAGCTAGAACCAGGAAATTCTTCTCAAGTGGCAAAAGAAAATGTGAATTCCAGTTTGGGTTTTAGGATTCCGTGTCTTCATTTTGTCTGAAAAGTCCATTTGACCTGGATACTTTCTAAGGATTCTTCTAGTTCTGATATTTCAATTCATTGGATCTTATTTGATCAAACACTAAGCAAATACAACATGCCCTTTCCTAAGTGTAATATCTCAAAAAACTTAATGATTTACCACTCAAGAAGAAAAATCCAGCAGCTGGATCATAACAATCACCTGGAAGCAGGAGAGTTCTTTTTCTATTATAGCCTGGATTTGTGAGTTCAGGAATCAAGAGGTAGAGGCAGGAGTGGTGCAACTCATTGCCCTAGGGATCCACTGGCAATATCTTGCTTCCTGTCCTCACTTCCTTATGCTCTGCTGGCCCATAGATCTTAGTTCCAAAGGAAGAAATGCTTCCACCAGGAGATAGAACAATGATTCCACGGAGCTGGAAGCTAAGGCTGTTGCCTTGGCCACTTTCGGTTTCTCAAACCTCTGAATCAACAGGCAAAAGAAGGGAGTTTCTGTGCTGGCTGCAGTGACTGACCCTGACAATCATGTGGACACTGGATTACTAACCCACTATGGAAGTAAGGAAGGGTATGTCTGCAATACAGGAGAGCCCTTTCTTAGGGCATCTCTTGGTGTTACCATGCCCTGAGATTAACATCAATGGAAAACTGCAACAACCCAACCCTGGCAGAACTAAGAATGACCTAAACCCTTCAGGAATGACACTTTGGGTTACGGTCACTGCACCAGGTAAAGGAAACATGACCAGCTGAGCTGCTTGCTGAAAGTAAAAAGAATACAGAACAGGAAGTGGAAGAAGGTAGTTATAAATGCCAGCTATGACCATGAGGCCAGTTACAGAAACAAAAACTGTCATTGCTACAAGTGCTTCCTCCCTATTTTGTTATGTCTTGTGTGTGTGTAACAGTTAATCCCACAATGAAAGTGTGTTCACCTCTTCTCTCTAATAAGTAAGCTCCTGATGCCCCTATCCAATAACTCCATTTCTTGGCATCACCTTTGCACACGCTAGTATCTTGTTTTCAAATGATTAAAAAGAAAAAAAAAGAAAAAGAAAAAAGATAAAAAAAAGAAAAGCAAATGATTTTACATTTCTGTATTTCATATTTAAATGGAACCACAAACTCATGACCAGAGGGACACCTTTCTCTCTCCTCTCTTCTATCACAAGGCCCTAGGGTGAGGGAAGAGCAGCTCTTTTTAACCATCTAGGATTTCTTTGAAGAAATCCACAGGAGCCCTCCCTTGATGATGTCACTAACTGAGCTTCAACACAGTCCCTGGATAGTTTTGCTAAGGGCCTCTCTCAACCATGCAGCGCTTCTTAAGTATGGCTTTCCGTTAAATTGGGGACCACAGCGTTGTCTTCCCAACGTTCTCACCTGTTGGGAGCAGGACGGCACAAATCAACTGGCACTGACTGCTCATCAGACAGCACAGAGGGAACACAGCAACCCAGAGGAACATCTTCAGTGAAAAGCAACTGCCAGAGAATCATTTTCGCTGGGAAGAATTCACAAAGACACCACATACATGAATGCTAATCACCAAGCCGATTTTTTCCATCAAGATGATTTTCAACTTCTAGTAACAGTCAGAGCAGTTAAATGGATTCATTTCTTCTCAAAAGTTATCTGTATCTGTCTTCCATGCTGGAGGAATGGGCGACAAACCTCACCTTAACAGACGTGACTGCTGGCCACTTCATGTTTCCCCAAAAGTTCCCTGGCTCAATAACACACCCTTCCTTACAAGCGCAGGGTAAGAAAACAGAAACGAGGATGAAAAGATGGAAAGGAAGGAAACTAAGGAACTAATCCAAAGGTACTGATATTCACATCCACAACTCATCAGCTTTCTTGTCCCGTCTGTGATAGTGCAGAGGGATTGCCAAGATTGAATCCCAATGCCACTACTTACTGTGGCTTTGGACGAGTTCCTTACCCTGGTAGGATGGTGAGGATTAAATGAATTAATTCAGTTAACATACTTAGAGTAAGGCCTAACAGATATTAGGAGCTGAGTAAGGATTAGCTCTTGTTGTTATTCCAGGTACCTTTCTATAACACCAAAAAAAGAAAGAAAGAAAACCAAACCAAACCAAAAAAATAGGTGGTTGGAGGTGTGTGAACAGTGCAGTCTTAGCTTTAAATACAAAAATTTATGTGAATTTTTTTATGAGTGAAAGGTTGTACATATTTTTAATATAAAACGTTCTCACCAAAGGATTTTTTTTCTCCTTGTGATTTTTTTTCTCCTTGTGATTTTTTTAATAAAAATTCAAAGCTTGGCCAAGCCCCCTGGCTTCTTATTCCACAGGAAAGAACTATGTCTACTGATCCCTGCTTTATTCCTTCTCACCACAGCAGAAATGTTTTAAAGATTAAAGAATCAAAGCAGAAACTTTTACTCATTATTCCAGAGGTGGTGAGCATCAGCGAGTAGCAGGAACAATACCCACTTCTTTTCAGGAGACAGTTGTCCTTTGCACTCTTTCCTCCAAACTTAGTAACAGACAAGCTGCTAGGTGGAGGCTGGTACTTCTGCCACCAACTGTGACGCTAGCTTCCCAAGATGACAAGGACCGAACTATGATGCTCTCAAGTGATCGCAGCCTGCCGCTACTGCCCTTTCTCACCTGTGGCGAGTCAGCACACATTCCCCATGTGCCTAAGAGATCCCTGGCCTAACATCTTCCAAGCATCTCACACGGAACACTTCAAACCTAAGAAGCAGGTATGGTTAGAAACTATCACTCAATACTTATGAAAGGACTATGGCGCTTTCTACCATCTTTCTGCAGAAGTCAGGGATCTTTTCTGATTTGTACTGCAGTGGACATTCTGGTCTTAAAGGACATCCAATATCCTAAAAATACAATGAACTCACCACACAAAAGTTCCAGCAAACTGAAGAGAGACGGAGCATGAGTGGAGATTGACATTTCTGCATCAGACACTAGAGAGTTTGGTGGATAAGAGCTTCTGATTCTCCCAACCACCATGATGCAAATGTTACCATTCTTATCTTACAAAATAGGAAACTGAGACTTAGCGAGGACAGGTGCTTTGGCCAACATCCCACAGTCACACAGTGGTGGCATCAACCCCTTAAACCTAGATGTAATTCCTAAGTTTACATTTAAAGACAACACACACAGGAGTGAATTCTAATGAGAGGAGTTGTTGTTGTTGTTGTTGTTTTTAGCTATAAACCTAAACTAGATGACTGACTACTAGATATCTAGGTGATTAAGGGAAAAGGAACATACCTGAACAATGAGCTGCCCAAATTAAAACAAATACTAGTCAAACAAGGCTAATTCGAAGTGTCCCTGGAGACACTCACTGTAGAAAAAGGGCCACGACAAGGAACTTATCCTGGCAGGACAGACTGCAGCACGGGAAGGGGACAGTAGAAGAGGAGGCCAAACAGGGAGTGAGCCACAGTCCTTACCTGCTTTCAAGAACAGCTTGGGAGCTCAGTGGATGGGGTGGGCTGCAGAGAGCTGGTGTAGCTCAAGTAGCATATAGCAAACCACTGGGAAGTTTTTTTTTTTTTTTTTTTGAGATGGAGTCTTGCTCTGTTACCAGGCTGGAGTGCAGTGGCATGATCTCGGCTCACTGTAAGATTTTTAATGATTTACATTTCCAGTTAACAATCAGCTTTCCAGCAATGGCTGGATATTCATTCCCACAAGTTTTCCAGTAATCACTTTTGTTCATGTCAGCCACTTGAGAACAAGACCATAAATACATAAACTTGTTTTAAGTAAATACAACACAAATCATTGAGATGTTTATTGTGTACTGTGGTATTGGCTGTTATTCTCCCAACATAAGTTGTCAAAAAACTCCCAAGGCCGGAATTCTGGCACAGAGATAATCTGCTTTCTAATAACTCCAGTAGTCATCATTTATTTTTGGATATAGATAAAAAAATAACCTGCAGACCTTATGAAATCAACTGCCATTTCAAAATGTACACTGTACATTTTCTAAATTTAAGGCTTGAAAGCTAACAGCTTAGTTCAGACCTTTAATATGGTATTATCTTCCTAATAAACATGTCTTTAAAAAACTGATCTACAACAAAATGTACAATCTTTTAAAGTTATCAAAGATACTCCAACAATAATGTTTAAAATGCTGGCATCTTACCCTCTTTAATTGGGAAGTGAGAACGCTCAGTTAATTTTAATATGACTATGATTCCCTATTCAGAACACCACAGTCTTCATTTGTTTTCTGTCTGTACTTCCCTCAATTGATACAAATAATTTTATAACAGTAACGACAGTCAACACCATCTCCCAAATGAATTAGAAGAAAAATCAATCTGTGACTCCATCCATGTCCTCTCTAAACTTCAATTTAATTCAAACAACAGCTGATCATTCACCTTGTGCCAGGCACTGGAGATACTAAAAGTTGCAGTCCAGTGTTGCCACACTGGGAATAGGACAAAGCTGAAGGCTAGCTGAGGGGTGGGGAAGGGGTGGGAGTGGGGTATGGAGGCATGGGATACCAGGAAAGAAAAATCTCTCTATGGGGAGTAAACTCTGAGCTAGGTTTAGGCAATGTTCTGTTTTTCTTTTAGACTTCTGGGAAGCTCAAAGCAGCTCAAAGAATTTTATTTAACTCACCCCCATAATATCCATGGGAATCTTCACAAGTTTCTCATAAATCAGGGGGCATTTTGCACACAGAAAAATATATACAAAAGTTTTGTCTAAGACCTTTCCAGCACTTATTTGTAGAGCTAGCGCCAACATTCAGAATCCAAAACATCAGTCCAGAATACCACACTGCTTTTGACTAATTTTCAACCATATTGAGATATACATGGAAACACTCTTACAGAAACCGATGATCATTCAAAAATTATAAAGAAGTTCTATATATTTTTTTAAATTAAAAAAAAAAGAGGTCAGGCATGGTGGCTCACACCTGTAATCCCAGAATTTTGGGAGGCCGGGGTAGGCGGATCATGAGGTCAAGAGATTGAGACCATCCTGGCCAACATGGTGAAACCTCGTCTGTACTAAAAATACAAAAATTAGCTGGGTGTGGTGGTAGGTGCCTGTGGTTCCAGCTACTTGGGAGGCTGAGGCGGAAGAATCGCTTGAACTCAGGAGGCGGAGGTGGCAGTGAGCAGAGATTGCGCCACTGCACTCCAGCCTGGCAACACAGCAAGACTGTCTCAAAAAAAAAAAAAAAAAAAAGAGAGAGGAGGTGTTTTATCCACCTACTAGAGCAATTCCAAAAGTGCAGAGCCAGTCACAACACTAGCACCTGAGATGAAATGAATGCAGAGCCAGCACTCGATGCGCTATAGACGCGGATGAGCATGTTCATGTCCAGAGCTGACCCTACCTGCCAAACGCTTAGAAGGGCTTGACCACAGCCTGGGCCCACAGCTTCACTCCACATGGGTTTTCTGTAGTGCTTCCAGATGAAAGAGGCTCGGCACAACTCCATTTTTCATCACTAACCATTGTCTAACATTCACATTTTACTTCTTGGGTTGTGGGTCACCTCACACTTCTGACCTACAACATGTTCCACAGATAAAAGCAAACAGTGCGTGCACACATATGCACTATGTTTATAAAGTTCTTGTTAGTTGCCAGGGAAAAACAGTTTCATAAAAGAAGGCTGGCCAGGTGTGGTGGCTCACGCCTATAATCCTACCACTTTGGGAGGCCCAGGCGGAAGGATGGCTTGAGCCCAGGAGTTCAAGACCAGCCCAGACAACATGGTGAAACCCGTCTCTACAAAAAATACCAAAATTAGTCAGACACGGTAGTGCATGCCTGTAATCCCAGCTACCTGGGAGGCTGAGGAGGGAGGCTCAATTGAGCTCATGATGTCCAGGTGAGCTCAATTGAGTGATCATGCCGTGAGCTGTGATCATGCAGTGAGCTGTGATCATGCCACTTCCCTACAGCCCAGGTAACAAGAGAACCTGTCTCAAAAGAACAACCACAACCACAACCACAACAAACCCAAACAAACATAAAAAGCGGCCAACCTGGAAGTACCTGAAGGTTTATCTTCTCAATCCAGAAAGGCTATTTTCTGCTTACTTACTTCAGGACACAGCCTAAAACACCTGTGTCAATGGTTCTCTGCTAAGAACTGAAATGTCATGACTCTTTTACATTATACAGTACATTGTAAATAGGAATGCACAAGATGAACACAAATTATGAAGGAAAAAAGGTTTCTGATCAAATTCAATTATCATTCTTTCATACTTCGAAAGGCTAGAAATGAAATTCTGTATTCCCTAAAATACTACCAGGATGACTTAAGTCATTTCCGACCAATGCAATTACTTACAGAAAGTACTGAATTGTCTAGACTCCAGAATTAATAGGTAAACAACAGTGGCCTAAATGCCAATTAAAATGTTTAAAGGATAGTGGAGATGCCTGAGGTATTTCTTACATATTATTGAGCTTTTAATGTATATGAGACAGCACACTGGAGCCAAACAGACAGCTAAACATGGTGCATGTGGCTCACATACTTAGAGGATGCTCAGGACAGGGAGAGACAGGCAGGTAAATAATCAGACGAGTTCAGTGCAATCTAGAAACATGCAAAGTGTTCCAAATGCAGGGTCCAGGGTCGAGAGCTTCCTTACTCACACATCTGCAAGAAAGGAAATGTGAGATGTC
Source organism: Cacajao melanocephalus (assembly GCA_963573385.1). Taxonomy (NCBI): domain Eukaryota; kingdom Metazoa; phylum Chordata; class Mammalia; order Primates; family Pitheciidae; genus Cacajao; species Cacajao melanocephalus. Next base: position 9,571 of record CAUYLG010017483.1, read on the forward strand.
TCTCAACATCCAAAGCAAGGGAAGCTTTAGCACTCCCTGCTAAAACATCAATTATCTGGAGTTCCTTAAATAGGCAAATGACTTCCTTCTACCCAGCACTCCTTCCCTTTCACAGTGAAAACTGGAGTAGGTTTATTAACAACCGCAAACAGAAAACTATCATTACACATTCCCTAACCTATTTAACACTTAAGAATCCTCCTCAAAATATTTCTCACTGGTTGATTTTCTGAGTATATGTGCTGCTATAGTGTAACTTAGCATCGGCTCCCAGTCATCAACCTGAATTACCTGGAATATATCCTCAATTTTTTTTTAACTTAAAGTCCATTTTTTCAACTGTGTATTTGCATTTAGTTACATGTTATGATTTATTAAAGCTCAATTTTCCCCCATTTTGCTGAAGAATCCATTATTCTACATATATCCGCTGTCTGTGGGCAGATGCAAGTATAACATTCTTTTTGAAAGGAATTATCAAAGGCAGCATGAATGGTCAAATAATTCAGCCATCAATAAATTAAAAACAGGAGTCAATTATATTCCATCTTGAGTAGGGTTAATAAAAAACTGGACATACTTCTTATCAGCTGGGTGACTCTGGTGAGTTACATAACTTCACTGAACCTCAATTTTCTCCTTTGTAAACAAGGGTACCAGCACTTAACTTACAGGACTGCTGCAGAGTGTAATGGCTAAAAATAATAGTAATTACCATTCACTCTGGACTTACCACCCACCAGCTTCTTCACAAACATCTCAATCCCCATGCAAAACCTGTATTGGGGTGATTAGGACCATTCCCATTCTAAAGATGAGACACTAATCTGTCCCAAATATATCAGCAAGTAGGGACAGAGACAGGGATGACCCCCGGGGTTGACTGGACCCCGAAGCCTGTGCTCTGCACTGCCCTTTCTCTGGCCAGTGCCTAGACAGCACAAGTCCCCCAAAACAGCATCCACATTAACAGCCACTACTGTGAAGCAGCACAGCACATGGTTTTCTTGATGTTCCTGAGAAATCCTCGCCCAAGTGCAGCCTGGGCATCTTGATCCCATTTTGTGTTCTCATAATCAGACAAAAGTCATGTTTCTCCCTTCCTTTTGGGCCCCCAAGCCCACCTGTGCCCGTCTGGAATTCCATCCTCTTCCTCGGTTCCACCACATGCACTCCCACTCTCCTCCATTCTGCACCTTGCTCAGCAATCCTGAAATCCCACACCAAAATGAGCATTCCCAAGGGTCACTTCCCTTGAGGAATAATCAGGTTCACTCCCAGGCTCTCAACTATCATCTGGGGGTCAGATTCTCAAATGCCAGCAGATCTACCGCTTCTGAGCACTCAGCACCTCGCATGGATCATGGGGCCTCAGGGAGACAGGCTGGAGGCACTGAGAGGCTGCTGGTCCCTGCCCTCTGCTGCTCCAGGAGAGAACCGAGACTGGACACCGAGGCTGGCTCACGCTACCTATTCCTGCTCTCCTAAGAGCCTCCTTCTACACATTGTTGGGACAAGAATCCCCATCTCAGGCTCTGGAACTCTGAAAACCTGAGACTGACTAGCAACTGTGTTCCTGTGGCAGTGGTTCTCCCAGGTGAGTCCCAGGATCAGCAGCACCAGAACTCACCTGAGGACTTGTGAGAAATACACATTCTCAGGCCCCTGCAGCCCAACCACATCACGAACTCTGCGGTAGGACCAGTTATCTGTGTTCTGGCAAGTCCTCCAGGTGACTCTGATGAAACCTGTTTGAGAATTGCAGTGCCCTCTGGAGGCAGCGGATCTACTGAACCCATTTAGTGGAAGGTGCTTCAGGAGCAGGTGCTGAAGCACACCAGGCTTCTACCACATGCCCTGGGGCTCTCTAGAGAGGCCTGAGCAGAAGAAAAACAAACAAGAACAGGAGAGAAAGGCAATGGGAGAAAGTTTCTTTGTACATATTTGGTGCATAATTATTTCCTCAGTGGAAACACGAAAGGGGAGATTCACTTCGTAAAATTTTTGGTAAGAAAAAAGGGTTAACTTGAAAAAGAGACAGCATTGTGATGTTAATAAAGTCAAGGAAAATCTGGATCTTTACAATTAGGACACTGAAGGCTACTGCTGTCCTGTGCGCTTTGTAGAACATGGTCCGACTGTCCTGATGGACAACAGAGATGCACCACTTAATACCCGACCATTCTGAACATGAACTGATCTTCTGAGATGAGAGACAATTGAGTCTTGGAGACAAGGAGTAAACTGCTGACCCTCTGAGGGAAAACTCACCCTGATAAGGTAGAGTAAGGGAACCTGTGCTAAACAGGTCGGCTTTTAATCAAGGAGTAGCCTTGACAGAATTCAATCCAAATGGTCTGGACATGGAAATGGAATGCTACTAGGTGCCACTACCCCCTGGGAGGCCACCCAAAGTCTAGGAGAATTCAACAGAGCTCACAACAGGGAGACCCAGTGACCATTTCCTGACCAGCGATTTCCAAAGACAAGTACAGGACCCCTTGGATGTACAAAGACAATGCAATTGGGTGAGGGAAGGCAATATTAGCACTTCTCTATCTAGTTAAAAGTAAACAAAAAACTAAGTGTTATTATTATTAATATTAAATATGGACTAACAATAGGGCCCTCCAGTCCCTACCTCAGGAAGGTACATAGGGCACAGGCACCATCTACCACACACACCTTGGCTGGCTTACTGTTCTGCTACACACGTCCACCCAGCTAGGTGTATGTCTGAGTTGTGAATCTAGCTTACCTAACTGCACAAAATGAACAAGGTGTTTTAAAGCATCACTGCCAAAAACAAACAAACAAACAAACAAAAACAAAAAGTGAAGACAAAACAAATTATGTAAGCATTAGCAAAAACAAGAAAATGGCAGAGGTGACATTTTTTCTACTCCCAGAATGGATTCTTCACCAGCCGCATATGGAGTAAATGCAAAGGTGATCTAATCAGATCTGACAAGACACAGGCAAAAAAATAAATTATCAAGAAAGAAATGACCAAGATGACCATCTTAGACATGGATCTACACAAACACACTACACCTTCAGATGCTACTGTGTAATAGAATGAATCCAACTAATTGGCATGACATTAAAAACACTATTTCACTGGCATCTCATGCTCTCACCATTTCTTTTGAATTAACGTTAATGTACATGCTTTTATTGGCACAGTAGTATAAAATATATAAATATGCCATTTATGGGGGTGCCTGCTCAATTTTTTTTTTGTTTTTTTACTGACAGGTACTTGGTCAAGAAAAGCCTGCAAATCATGCCTATGTATAAGAATACCTTTGCAATAATGCACTTCAGTAAATTTTTAAACAATTTATAGAAAATGTTTTTTAATTTGGGAAACTTTATCAAAATGGTAAAGCTCAGTAAATTCATAACACAGTTATTTCCAAGTTTATCTGGTTAAATGTGATCTGTATTATGCAATTTTGAGACAAAACAGACTATCAGACAACAGCCTACAATGCTAGCTAGCACCTTCTCTTGCCTGAACACTCGGATCTGAACAGCTAAGTTAGAATTACCTGAGTGTCATGGGTGACTGGGAAGTTGGAGGCAGAGAGAATTAAAATTCTCAACCTCTTTTCAAGTGTTCCTTCATCAAAACCCACATGAATGCTAAAGAACTCTGAGTACAGTGTAATAGTTCCCAGGATGGGGTCTGATGTCAGACAAATGTGTATGAATTCTGGCTGCAGAATGTACTAACTTAGGACTTTGAGCAATTCTCACCCACAAATAGGTTGTGAGAAATAAAACAAAACTACCTGGCACACAGAAAGAGTTCAATAAACATTATGTATGATTATTTTTTACATAAAGGTACACATATATGAAGTGCCTGACCTCCCAACAGTTAGACTTGAAATATGCTCTCAGGCAGTATGGTCTGAGGCCAGCATTTGGTACCAACAGTTAAGTACCCTTCAGTGATTCTAACTCAAGTGTGGTCCTTGGACTAGCAGCAGCACCTGCCAGCTTGTTAAAATGCAGAACTTCAGGCTCTACTCCAGTTCCAATGAATTAGAACCTGCATGTTAACAGGCATTTCAAATGCACATAGAAGTTTTCAAGGCAACGAACTAAAGGAGAACTAAAAGTCCACAAAGTTGGTTGTAACTTCACATAAAATGCTGGAACAGCTCAGCTGAAGATGAACAGTAAGTGCTTCCTTCCTCAGGTCACTGTGTTAGCTGTTCAGCATCTGTAAAAGCAAGTGAGATGAAAACTGCTAAGGGCTAGCAAGATAAGCCCAGAAGGTCATTCACTGCCTAGAATCAACCCTTCTTGCCTCTGCCCTTTCTTCTATTACTTCAAAAGTCCTAAAACAAACTACCAAGTTTCAGACTTCCCACTACATTAGGGTTTAATCTATACAGCTGCAAAACTGAGGCAGAACCTCAATCCTTGGGAAAGGAAGGTACTGGCAGCTGCATACACCTGTACCTACACAACACTCACACACATACACACACAAACCCAGGGTGTTTCCTCCTCAGAAAATGTCGGGCAACTCTTTAAGATAAAAATAACCTGAGCTTCAGACTAATACAGTGGCTTGCCACTTAAAAAGTGACAAAGGCATTTTACCAAAACAAAGCAAGTATCAGTACACTGAGAGGTCACTTTGGTTTTGTAATTTTGTCAAGGTGTTTAAAAATAAGAAAATTCGCTGGGCGTGGTGGCTCACGAGGTCAGGAGTTCAAGACCAGTCTGGCCAACATGGTGAAACCCTGTCTACTAAAACTACAGAAAAAATTACCCACGTGTGGTGGCGGGCACCGTTACTTGAGAGGCTGAGGCAGGAGAATCACTAGAACCTGGGAAGTGGAGGTTGTAGTGAGCTGAGATCCCACCGCTGCACTCCAGCCTGGTGACAGAGTGAGACTCCATCCAAAAAAAAAAGAAAAAAGGAAAGAAAGAAAATTCTATTAATGGAAAACAATTTTATTGAATCTATATTGGTGGTTCTTACAGAAGAGCAACTGAATTTATACAAATTGCCTTTCCACCTTAACTAACCATATTAAGCTGCTGTCTCCTATGACTGCCCCCTCCACCTCAGAAAGTCTTTTTAAAAAAGTTAGTAAGAATGGAGAGGCTAGCATTTGCAGCAATGCAGGCCAGTGTTAAACAGAAGTATCCTCTGACCTCATCGTAAAGTGGGGGCCCTCAAAACCCCAGAGAACAGAGCAAGTGCCCATGCTCCTTCCTCATGGGGTGGTGAGCTGGGTGAGGGCTGGAGCTTATTCCAGAGGTCACGGTGGGTGGGTGAGGGAGGGAAAGGGGGTACATCGTGAACTAGCCAACAGGAGCCTGCTTGCTCTGGTTAGTAGCTTAGCCTGGAGAACTGCTGTATCTCTTCTCACACCTTGTATGTACTAGGGGATTTACTAACTGTGCACAGATAGAATAAACACTGTGGGTTCCAAAAGTATCAGCCACAGTATACCTGCTGTATGTAGCTGATACTTTTGGAAAGGCCTTTAGCTGGTATGCTGGGGCACCAGGTACCAGAGGCATCAGCCCTGCACTGCTAGTGTCTATGGGAGACAGGCCCAGCACAGACCTGTTTTCTGGTGCTCTAGGATTGGCTCTGTCCTCACTGCCTTACAAAACATCTGTTTCTGTCCTGTTTTCAGCCTTTTTACTTTCAAGTTTTCATAAAATGTATGAAAAATAGGAGTCCATTAGTATATTTTATATACCAAAATTAACCTAGTATTTTCAATGAGGTAAGAGCTTAAGATCACCAATCTTCAGAAGCTACATCAGAATTTCATCTTGGCCTCGCTCACCTGTAACCCATACCAGCCCCAGGAACAGGTAAATTGGTTCTGCAGGGTTGAGGCTAAAGGATGATACCACTAATCAATCAAGAAGAGGCTATGTTTTGCTCCCATGACAAACATGCCCCAAATCTCACTGGCTTAAAATGGCCAAGGTTTATTTCTTGATCATGTGGGCTGACTGAGGCTCTGTCCACACTGTCTTCAATCAGGGACGTGAATGAGAGCGCCTCTAGCACAGGGGTGTCAAATCTTTTGACTTCCCTGGGCCACGCTGGAAGAACTGTCTTCGGCAACACATCAAAAACACTATTAATAGCTGATGATCTTTAAAAAAAAAATTGCAAACAGGAATCTCCATGTTTTAAAGAAAGTTCACAAATTTGTGTTGGGCTGCATATGGCTCGCAGGTTGGACAAGCTTGCTCTAGTACCTCTTCTGCAGTACCAGGAAAAGGGAGCATGGAAAATCAGGCAGAGATTTACAAGGTCTCCATGCATACTCCATTGGACAAGTCCAATTAGCTAAAAACATCTAACCTGATGGGAAAGGAGAAGCGTAATGACGGTACCCTGTTCCTGCATAGGGGAGAACGAGACAAGTCAGAGTAACAGCACAAGTGACCACATGCTTCCATGCCAGATTCCAGCAGGTACCTCTGACCCTGACCAGGACTGACCCTTCCCCTCATTCAAAGGAGTTTCCATAAACTGCTGTCAGATGGACAGACACTTGCTGGTGGTGGTCTTCCAGGGCCACTTCCCATGGATTCCCTCTGGCTGCTCACTACTTGGTTGTCCATTTCTGCCTAAAATTCATCTTACTGTTGAAAATCTCTCTCCTGCTGAGCAAACATTCTCACCTTCCATAACTGCATCAGCTATTCAATCCCATCACAATCCATTTCCCTGCATCCCTAGTTAATGTCATGTAAAACCACGCAGCCGGCAGCCTGCCTCTTCTAGCCGCACTCTCATCAGATTACACAGAACAGCCCCCACCGATTTCTCAGGATTCCGAGTGCCAGTACTTGCGGGAGAAAGTACATACGTTTCTTTAGGGGGGTTAAACCTTTCCTCCTTGTGACTATTTAAATGAAACATCTTAAGTTATATTACAATGTGTATGTGTCTGTATAGAAAGCAGCCTAGGAGACATCAATGTAAACACTGGTTATTTCTAGGAAGTAGGGTTATGATGGAGTTTTACCTTCTTTTTATGCATTTTACACTTTGTAAGTATATATTATTTACATGCTTTTATATATATAATTACATAAAAATTAGAGAACACTATATTAAATTCCGTCCATTTGGTATATTTTCAGAGGATCAATTTCATACTAATTAATTCCTTGTGTATATATTACTTCTTCCACACTACCTTCTTCAAGTATTGCACCTGAGGTAAGGAAAGCAAAAGTTGATTATCATGTTATATGATTTGATAAAATGGACCGCTGCCTCAAAGAAAACATGCAAGGTTAAGCTCTGTGTAAATAATTCTTCATTGTCTGATTGAATTTCCTAAAAGCAAAAGCAAAGGTGATTCTAGCCAAGAGACTGCAAAAAGAGCAGGACAAAAAAGAAGAGCCAATCTGGGCTCTATCCTGGACATGAGTGACATGAGAGAATGGAGGTTTGGGAGAGGAAATACTAATAACAGCAATATAATAATGGCAGCTAATATTTACCAGGTACAAACACTCGGCTTGGTTCTCTGCTAACATTATTGCATGCATTTTCTCATTGAACTATGAGAATTACTCAAAATAGTAAGATCTATTTCCCCTACTTTTAGCACTAAGAAAACTGAGGCACAGGAAAATTTCATAATCATAGTTGTTGAATGGTGGAGCCAGGCAATCTGGGTCAAGAGCTCATGGTCGTTAGCATTACACTAACTCACTTGACATCGTATTTCAAATCAACTCTAGGAGGACTGTGCAATGTATAAAAATATCGAACCACAGCAAAATCCAACATAAAACAGAATTGTAGAAGTACATCTTTGAAAAATGACAGATTTCTAAACTTTGAGGCAACAGAAGAAAATCAAAGAAAAACAAGCTCAACTAGAAGTGCATAAATTTAGGTCTGTGGTTGACATTCATTGTTTCCACGTGTTACCACTCTTGGCTTCCACAACAGAAACAGTGACCCCCAGTCCATCCCAGGTGCTTCTGCCATGACCCCCCATCACTTTACCTCAGGGCCAGCAAGCTACATGGAGGATTATGACTCAGGCCAGCCAATCAAGTCTTCCAAACTTCTACTGACAGTGATTGTTCCAAGGAGTGAGCCACTGGAATCACTCCTGAAATTTTACAGATCAACCTAGGGGCGAGGGGGTGGCGGGGAGAGGGCGGTGCACAGGATGGTATGGTTTGAATATTTGTCCCCCCCAAAACTCATGTTGAAATGTAATCCCCTGATATGGTTTGGATTTGTGTCCCTGCCCAAATCTCATGTCAAACTGGAGGAGGGGCCTGGTGGGAGGTGACTGGATCACGGGCGCGGATTGCCCTCTTGCTGTCCCCATGACAATGAGTTCTCATGAGATCTGACGATTTAAAAGTGTGTGGCACTTCTTGCTTTGCTCTCTCTTCTGCCACCATGTGAAGAAGCTTCCTTCCCCTTTTTCTTCCAACTGCATGACTGTTAAGTTTCTGAGGCCTCCCAATCATGCTTCCTGTCAAGCCTGCAGAACTGTGAGTCAATTAAATCTCTAGTTACCCTGCCTCAGGTAGTTCTTTATAGCAGTGTAAAAATGGAAGTAATACAGGAAATTGGTATGAGGAATGGGGCATTATTATGAAGATACCTGAAAATGTGGAAGCGACTTTGGAACTGGGTAATTGTAGGAAGTAAGAATAAATAAAAGGTTTCTCTTCAAAGCTTTCCTCTTAGTTCATTACAAATAAATAATAGTTCCTTCAAAGGTTAATTTACTTTAAAGCTTTTGCTAATAATCTTAAAGTAGCTGTTAGTCATAATAAAGAAGTAAGTGCATCCCCTGTTCTTAGTTCTTACACTTTAACCTAGATATTTGCCCTGACATGCCTGGACAAGCCCAGGTGAGTCATAGGTCAAAGTTTACTCCCCTTCCTTATTCGAAAATGTTATCACTTCTCTAAGCATTCCTCAAGTTACCTCTTTTCCTTTGTTCTCCTCTGCCATTACTTTTTTTTTTTAAAGAAAGAAAAAGAGAGAAAAGAAAGAGTGAAAGAAAGAAAAAAAAGAATGTAAGAGAGAAAGAAAGAGGAAGAGAAAGAGGGAGAGAGAACGGGATTCTTGCTCTATTGCCCAGGCTAGAATGCAGTCTAAAAATGGGTATTAAAAACCTCGTTTATGCCAATA
>CAUYLG010017484.1:0-12590 GCA_963573385.1 Cacajao melanocephalus
AGAAGATTTTGGGGAGAGTGACGCACACTCATATCAACTCAGAATATCTTACAAGAATGATGAGGCCTCAGTGCTGCCCACATTTTCTATACCCCATTGGTTGGTGGGGGTATTTGTTCTGCTAGAGACAGAAAACCAAACGCCACATGTTCTCACTCATAAGTGGGTGTTGAACAATGAAAACACATGGACACAGGGAGAGGAACATCACACACTGGGGCCTGTTGGCGGGTGGGGAGCTAGGGGAGGGATAGCAGGGAGTTGGGGGGAATGGGGAGGGATAACATTAGGAGAAATACGTAGTGTAGATGACGGGGTGGTGGATGCAGCAAACCACCATGACATATGTATACCTATGTAACAAACCTGCATGTTCTGCATGTGTACCCCAGAACTTAAAGTTTTATATATATATATATATATATATATATATATATATATATATATATATAAAAGATATAGTTTTTACGAGGCAGGAATCAGAGACAGAGAGGTAATGGTTTATAACAGTGCTTCCCAACATTTTTAACATCATTTAACATAGCACACATAATGATGATTACATTCCTGTAGCATATAGGGGAAATGAAGAAGATTGCTCACAGCCTGAGTGAGGGACACAGCCTGAGTGAGGGACTCAACATCTGGGACACCCGGAAGCCCTTTGTAGCACTCAAGGTCCCTGATGCTCTGGTGTAGAGGGCAGTAGGTAGATTTAACCCTTTCACTGCTTCTTCCTTCTTTGGATTGCTCCTCTCTTACTTGCCTTCATGGTCTCAATCCATCTTTCCACAGTGTCCTTGCTGCTTCCCTGAGCGTGTCCATTCTAAACACAACGTGCTGCTTTTGATTTGGCAAGTGTCTGATGAGCTGTTGATGGAGCAGACAGGCTGAATCCAGCCTTTCATCAGTGTCAGTTGTAGAAGCTGAATTATGTCTCTGCCACATCTTTGACACCTCTCTGTTCTGCAAGTCCTACTAGTAACAGGGAATTCCCTGTTTATGAGAGACCCACGGTTCAGCCATCTTTCAATTAAACTTAATAAGAAAACAGACCTTTGCATTCTACTTGGAGGGGAAGGGCATCTGAATCTGGAGAGGCATTTGGGCACGGGGAAACAGTTGGTTTGAATAAGGTCACAGATTAATTAGAATTGGGCTTAATTAAAGCTGCATGAGCATCTGGACAACTTTGCCAACATAGGGGATCATCTGGGTATTTTTGAACAGTCCCTTTCTCTTCTGGGTGCTCATTCTCTGGTTTGGGCCTTGATTCCAGCTGCTGTGAGAGACTCCTGTGCCTGAAAGTGTTTCCACGTCAATTATGCAGGCTTCTCTAAGGCTGCTTAGTTCCGTGAGAGCACTATTCTAATGAAGTCAAGGTCTGAGGCTTGCTCTCTGCTTGGGCCTTTCTTTCAGTCTGCTCTGCAGCCCTGATTATGTGTTTCCTAATATGGGGAGAGAAGACACTGCTTAGGGATGGGGTGGGTATAGCAATAGGGAGCACTCTTGTCCCAGCCTTCTCCCATTTCTTCCTGTTGACGGAGGCATGGCTCCAGGTACCACTTAAATTACAGAGGTGTTCAGTTAGGGCATCCCTGCAAAGTCCTGGGGGCTAGAACCTTGTAAATGAACCTGATGAGTGTGCCCACAGGGCTTGCTATGAAAGTGGCCATGCTCTTCTTTCTTTTCATCAAATCCCCTTTTCCACCTGCCTCCACTTGGAAAGTTAGCTGATAAACTATACTAATCTGCAGTTACCAATAGTAACTTAACATGTGCCCTGGATTGATGGGGCAATGCATTGTTTCTACATCAGTGATTTTCAAACCATTATGGACATGTGTTTAGGGTTGTGTGGTGTGTAGGTGACTGACCATCTCAGTGTATGTGGAACTGGGGTTTTCTAGAGTGTGGACACACAGTGCTAAAACCTGGTAAGTCCTGGGCAAACCTGCATGAGGTGGTTAATCTAGGAATTTTAGGAGGGATGACTGTGTGTGTGTGTGTGTGTGTGGCAGGGAGCATAAGGTGAGGATGGCAGTACCCAGTGGTGGCTGAGAATGTGGTGCATGCCTCCACTTCAGCCACAGAGGCAGCACATTTTATATATTTTATATTTTAAAGTTGGATGAGATTTTCATTGAAAAGCATTGGCAAAGCTGTTCTCTCAAAGAATGAAGTCAAAAGGAATCTATGAGGAACCAGGGAGATGTCCAGGTATAGAGAATTCCTGAAGTCCGCCTTTCACCAAGAAGACACCTGCTACTCTGCCAACATGAAAAGCAGGGTTTAGCTGTTGTTATAGAAGGGAAAGGAGGGATTATGCTTGTATGGAGACTAAGAAGGAAGAGACTGTTTTGAGAGTACAGTAATATTTGACATCGTAATTTGTGCTTTCCCCTGTATTTTCTTCTTTTCATTTCCCCATTGAAGCAGGAGTCCAGACTCAAAGTTTCCTTCCCTCAGGAGAGTTTGCGTCAAGGTGGAAAGCAGAGGTTACCTACAAAACACTTTTCTTCCTGGCTTATGGTTTTTACAAGTGTTATCTAATCTGTGCAATTATGTTAAATGCCTTGAGCTCAATGGTAGGAAGTGGAGGGAAGATTTTTGTAAATTTTAGGGGATGAAAGACTGAAGGTGTTATAACAGCAAGAACCTAAAGAGGTGGCAGGACCTGGCTGGGCGCGGTGGCTCACACCTGTAATCCCAGCATTTTGGGAGGCTGTGGTGGGTAGATCACAAGGTCAGGAGATTGAGATCATCCTGGCCAACATGGTGAAACTCTGACTCTACTAAAAATACAAAAATTAGCTGAGTGTGGTGGTGGGTGCCTATAGTCCAAGCTACTCAGTAGGCTGAGGCAGGAGAATCATTTGAACCCGGGAGGCAGAGGTTGCAGTGAGCTGAGGTCATGCCACTGTACTCCAGCCTGGGCGACAGAGCGAGACGCCATCTCAAAAAAAGAAAATGATGGCAGGACATTAGAAAACAGTAGTATTTGTGCACATGAGAATTTGGATCCAAATCACATTTCTATTACCTATCTATCTATCTATCTATCTTCCTTCTATCTAATCATATATCGAATATATTGTTATCTCAAATGTAGTATGAAAGAATGAATCTGCCTTCCTCTGGAGGCTATTGGGACATCTGTCTGTTTTACTCATTCATTACAAAAGCCCAGTATCCCAGGTCACCCATTGTTTTCATGGCCCTTGATGACTATGTAGTTCTGAGCTAGCCCGCATACTTCTATGCCTTTTCAAACCTTTCCTTCTATTATGCTTTTGAAACTCTCAGGTTACCATGAGCTAATGCTTCTATATCCTCAACATTTTTGAGTGCTGTCTTTTTACTCTAAAAGAAACAAGCTGTCCCCTGATGATATCACTTGCTCTGCAGACTTCTTATGTGATGCTTACATCTCCTATAAATCAGAGCCTGGAAGTAGAGAAAGGATGTGTCTTTCATATTTCCATTTGCAGTTTCTAAACTATTTCTTCTCTATTCTTAAAAAAACCCCAAACCCACCTCTTTCCGGTCTTAAAATAGTGGAATAAGGAAGCGTTTCTACTATTTACTTTTAGATTTAAGTAAAAAGAAGAAAAAAATAGAAAATGCAAGTTCCATATTAAAAGAACATTAGGAGACATATGTAACTCTGAACCATCATATTTGAGGAAGGGATGTCAAAAACAGTAGAAGTCAAATCACGATTCTGCTACCAAGAGAACATGTCAATGGCTGCTGATCTCAGACAAGACTTACAAAATAGTTCTTCAAAGCTCGTAACATACTCTTAGGGGTGAAGTGTTGTTGTTTTAGTTGGAATTAAATCAAGCGCATCTAACAGAACATCTAAAATAACAAGTTTGTCTCTCTCTCATAGAAGACTAGAGGTCTGTAGTCCATAGCTGGTTAGTGACTCCAATGTTATCAAGATATCAAGTTTTTTGCTTTTTGGCCTCATTATTTCTGCTTTTTGGCTCCACCAAAAGATCAGATTTTCTGCTTTTTGGCCTACCATTCTGGTGTGTGGCTTTCATCTTCATAGTAACCTCCTGATCTAAGAGTTTGCTGGAGCATCAACCATCAAATACATATTCTAGGCAGTGGTAAGGGAAACAGGATCTTTCTCTGGCTTTCTGTACTCTATTAAATAGAGACGTTCCAGAATTCCCCACAATGTTATCCACTAAGAACCTGGCTACATGGTCACATAGAACTGTAAAATAATAGAGGAAAAGGAAGAGTAATTTTTAAAGCTATTTATATTGCTACATCCAATAATATAGCAGTTCTGATAGAAAAAGAAAAGATAATGAATGTTAGTGGCAACTAGTGACCTTGGTCTTATTCTTGTTTGGAAGGGGGGAATATGTAAGGACTAGTTACAGAAACTTTGTTAGGCCTTACTGTTAAAGATGATGGCAGGCAGGCTTGAATGAAAAATCACACATATTGTCAGGAAGCAAACTGCAGATGAGGCAGGGTGGAAGAGAGAATCTATATTGTGAAAAGACCAGATGGCTACTGGTTACTGTTGACTGTCAGGAAGAAAAGTCTAAAAAAAATTAATTCCACTTACAGTTTTATGCAAAAGAGAGAACTCTTTCTAGTTTGACACATGGTCCTTGGTGTGCACCCTAGGTATTTCCTACAAATACTTAGTCTAAAGACTCATCTCACTCATGAATGACAACGCAAATGGAAAGACCACAGGATTTGTACAAAGACACTAGAAGAAAAAAGGAAGAAAAGGAATTTAAAAAAATTCAACAGCAGCTAAAGTATACTCATCAGAAAAATGTTGCCATGGAGAAATAAAAATTATGATTAAACGTATTACCATTAGTCAAAGATAACATAATAAAGTACTTGCCACTAGAAAACAAGAATCAAAAGGTGAAATATCAGAAGGAGAAGCTGCATGAGCAATCAGAGCTCAGGGCTCTTGGGGAAGAAAAACCAGTTCAACAAAGGGATGAATGCAGCCCTGAAAATGATAGACACGGTTGAAAATAAGATAAGGGCAAGCAAAATGTAAATTCACATGAGCATTTTTAAAAAGACTAGGACAAAAATAGCATACCAAAGACAGGCACAGGAAGTCCAAAATACCCATAATTAGTGTTAATGACGAAGGTAACCTAAATAAGAAAACAGAATCAATATTTAAATATATAATTTAAGAAAGCTTTTCAGAAATAAAAGAAAATTTGCATCTATAGATAGAAAGGTCAATTATATATCCCAGGAAAAACTGCCTTGTTAAGTAAAAAGAAAGCAAGGCATTGATGAGTATGAATAATAGAGAGGCCATACTTCATGTAATATATGACTAAGTAAATAAATAAAGAATATTTATTTTTGTATGTATTAAATATCTCTGAAATAATCTCCAAAAACTGGCTACAGTGCTTGCCTCTAGGGAGGAGTATTTTTTTTTTTCTTAATTGAGACTGCTACTTGCTTACCAAGTATCCATTCTTTTGTATATCAAAATACAGAGTTCTCACTTTGCTGTGTGATATCACCATCCTGATATTTGCCACGTCTCTACTAGCTTAAGTTAATGGTTCCCAACTAGCAGATATCCCTCTCTTACCCCTTGGCACATCTGGCAATGTCTGTACACAGTTTAAAGTGTCACAACTAGGGGTGGGGTGTTTTGTTCTACTGGTGTTGGGTGGAATGCTGGCAGGGATTCTGCTAAACATCCTATGGTTCAAAAGCCAGCTCAGCACAGCATAGAATTATTATGTCCATAATGCTAATGTTGAGAAACCCTGGCTTAAGTCTGGATGTAAACAGAAATAATGTGTGGAACTTTTGGGAATCTCCTTAGAAAAAAGAGGGCATTCCTTCTTCCTACTTTTTCAATACTGCTGCTTAGAATGTGGGTGTAATGTCTAGGTTTGAGTAGCCATCTTGGACCCTGTGGACAAGGGTCTTACCTGAAGGATGGTGGAGTAGGGAGCTGGAGAGCCTGGGTCTTTGATGTATTACTTTCTTTTTTGCTTTATTCATTAATTTACCAAATATTTATTGCATATGACAAATGGCATAGGCCTTTGCAGGCAACTGTAGGACTTTGGCTTTTACTCTTTATGAGATGGGCAACCAGTGGAAAATTTTAAGCAGAAGAGAGACACAATCTGACTTAGCATTTTAAAGAATCTCTCTGGCTACTGGGAGAACTAAACTGGGGCTGGGAAAAGAGGAAGCACATGGACAGAATTATTGCAAAAAGTTTTATGATCAGTGCTGGTGGCTTAGACTGAGGTAATAACATGAAGGTGGTGAGAAGTTGTCTTATTCTGGATATATTTAGCAGGTAGGCCATGCAGGGTTGATTTGTTAATGGATTAGATGTATAATCTAAGAGAGAAAGGAGTCAATGATTACTCTAAGGTTTTTCGTTTAGAGTGAAGGAAGGATGGGATTGGCAGGTATTGAGATGGGAAACCACAATAGAAGAGATTTGGTTTTGGATAAGTTACATTAGAGATGCTCATTAGAAATATGAATTAGGCAATTGACTTACGAGTTGAACTATATGAAGTCACTCATTTTTGACCTATGGAAATGGCAATTTTGGGTAGTGCAATCTATGTAAGTCTGAAGTGTAGGAGAGAGTTATGAGCTGGGTTTATACATTTTAGAGTCATTGGCATTTAGATGTCCCTTGAAACCAGGATATTGAATGATGTCACCAAGGGTAGGCATGTAGATAGGCCCTGCTAAACCAAAACCAGTATGTTAGTAGAACTGGCATCTTTATCAGACTACGAAAACATTTTCTTGTGTTTCCTCAAACCCTGAGAGAGAATAATGAAATTTTGTATCCATGAGCACCATCACACCTGGTACTGATGGTGAAATTGCCTCAGGACGGGGCTGTTCCCTGCTTAGTATATCACATGAAATGATGTTCAATTGACAGAAACAAGTGGCCAGCATTGGACTTGTTTCAGTTCATTTGTTTTCTGACCATTTGCAAACACTTCTCTCTTTTTGTTTGATATGGTTTGAACCTGTGTCCCCAACCCAAATCTCATGTTCAATTTTAATCCCCAGTGTTGGAGGTGGGGCATCATGGGGGATGATTGGATCATGGGGGCACATTTCTCATGAATGATTTAGCACCATCCTCATTCGTACTATCCTCATGATAATGGGTGAGTTCTCATGATATCTGGTCATTTAAAAATGTGTTGCTCCTCCTCTCTCTCTTGCTCCTGCTCTGGCCATGTGACATGCCTGTTTACCCTTCACCTTCCACCATGATTGTAAGTTTCCTGAGGACTCCTCAGAAGCTGAGCTGATGTCAGCATCATGTTTCCTGTACAGCCTGCAGAGCCATGATCCAGTTAAATTTCTTTTCTGTATAAATTACCCAGTCTCAGGTATTTCTTTACAGTAGTGTGAGAATAGACTAATACAGGGATCCCTACCTCAGAGCATGGGTGGACATAGGCCTGTGGCCTATTAGGAACCGGGTCACACAGCAAGAGGTGAGCAGCAAGTGAGTGAGTAAAGCTGAGCTCTGCCTTCATCAGATCAGCAGTGGCATTAGCTTCTCACAGGAGCCTGAATGCTCTTGTGAACCATGCATGCAAGGGATCTAAGTTGCATGATTTTTTTTGAGAATCTAATAATAAATGTAATGAGCTTGAATCACCCTGAAACCATCCCCCTGAACCTGTTTGTGAAAAAATTGTCTTCCGTGAAACAGTCCCTAGTGCCAAAAAGGTTGGGGACCACTGGACTAATAACATTGTTCCTTCTCTCTTTTAACTATAGCATCAAAAACGTATTTAATGAAGTATAACATATACATGGAAAAGTGTACAGATCATAAATGAATTTCTGGTGAATTTTCACCAAGTGAATGTATGTGTCCACAGCATTCATAACAAAAACACATTTTTTTTAACTAGCATTTCAAAACCTTCCCTTATACACCCTCTCATTCATCACTGTCCCCACAAACATAAATCCCATCCTAACAGCTAACACCATAATAGTTTTCCTTTGTATAAATTCTGCTATTTATGGATACTTGGGGTATTTCTAGTTTTTGGCAGTTATAAATAATGCTCCTATAATTATTCTTGTCAATGTCTTTGAATGAATGTATTCATTTTTGTTGGCTATCTATCTAGGGGTGGAATTTCTACATCAGAGGATATGCACGTGTTCAGATTTGGTAGATAAAGTCAGTTTTCTCGAGGTGGTTATAGCAATGTATCCTTTCACTGACCATGTATGAGAGTTCGGAATACTCAATAACCTCACCAATGCTTGGCATTTTCTGTGTTTTTCATTTTGGTTTTAATATGCATTTTTAATGACTTATAAAGTTGAGCATTGCCTCATATGTATATTGGCCATTTTGATATCATCTTTTGGGAAGTGCCTGTTCAATTATTTTGCCCATTTTTCTATTGGGCTATCTGTCTCTATATATTCTGGATACGAGTCTTTTTTTTTTTTTTTTTTTTTTTTGAGACTGAGTCTCACTCTGTCTCCCAGGCTGGTGTGTAGTGGCGTGATCTCGGCTCACTGCAACCTCTGTCTCCTGGGTTCAAGCAATTCTCCTGCCTCAGCCTCCTGAGTAGCTGGAACTACAGGCATATGTCACCACGCCTGGCTAATTTTTTTGTATTTTTAGTAGAGACGGGGTTTCTCCACATCAGTCAGGCTGGTCTCGAACTCTTTACCTCAGGTGATCTTGCTGCTTCGGCCTCCCAAAGTGCTGAGATTACAGCTGTGAGCCACCATGCCTGGCCTGGATATGCATCTTTTGTAAGAAGTATACATCTCAATTTTTTTCCCTACTGTCTTTTTATGAGAAAATCTTCTTGATAGCATCTAGTTTATTAATTATTTTTTATGTTTAGTGTGTTTTTGTCCTGCTTATGACATATTTTCTTACCTCAAGATTGTGAAGACATTGTCCTTTGTTTTATTGTGAAATACATATAATTTTACCTTTCATATCATCACCTACAACCTATCTGCAATTAATTTTTGTGCATGATGTGAGCTATGATTCAAACTTCATGATGTTTTCTTTATGGATGCCCATTGACCCAGCATCATTTATTGAAAATACCATTCTTCCCCTATGGCACAGTGAGGTCATCTTTGCCACTAATTGAGTTAGTGTAGCTATGGAATCTATTTCTATATTCTGTTTCAGTGTTCTATTTTTCTCCATTTGCACTTGTATTACACTGTTAATGATTGTAATCTTAGAATGTCTCAATACCTTGTAGTATAAAGTCTTCCAGTTTTGTTCTTTTTCATCATTTTAATGGCTATTCTTGGCCCTTTTTTTTTCATGTAAATTAAACAAATTAAATTGTATTTAAAAAAAGCTTCTGGGATTTAGATTTTGATATACATCACATTGAAACTACAGATTGATTTGCGGAGAAATTGCTGTATTTACATTTTTGAGTCATGCAATCCATGAGACTGGTATATTCTTCAGTTTATTTAGGTTTTATTTTTTTTCAATATTTAGTAGTTTTCTATGTAAAACTTTCAGTCTTACATATATTTTGTTACATATTGGTTTGGCATTTGATTCGCTTTATACTATTATAAAGCATCTATTTGAGAATTTTAAACTCATTGGCTTAATCTCTAGTACGGATTCTAAAACCTCAGAGGGTAAGGAAGGATTTATTCATTCTTTTTGTTTGTTTGTTTTTGATAGTGGCAAGAAGAAAAGGTAAGGGGCTGGGGGGTGGCGTGGAGAGAGAGAGGAGAGACAGAAAGCAATTTACTCAGTAGGATAAAATCTAGAGTCATTTGGAAAATGGACTGCAATAATGCAGGCTCATGTGAGGGCACTTGAAGCATCTCCATGGTGACCAGGCTGCAAAGTTCCACTCAATGGGTATCTGTAATATTGTTATTGTTTCATTTAATGTGGAGTTAGTTAGTTCCTCTAAGAGATGAAGCAACTTCTCAGAGCAACCTTTTAAGTGATAACCAGCTTTGAATGGCTTTTTTGGTTGTTCTTTAAGTTTTACTGCTTTTGGTTTCTCTTTCTGCTTGAGTTTTCCCACAAAACACCCCATGATCAGGATTTCTCCCTGTTGGTAAAATCATTTCAGCTTCAGAGGCAAATACTTTTTTCTCTCAGCAGAAGCCAGAGCCCTTCTTCACTTCACACTGAAAACCTTTAAGAAGGAGGAAGGTTTCATACTTTCTTCTCATTGTCTTCCGCACCCAGTTAATTATTCTTAATCTGCCAGGTATAGATTGCAATATTTACCAGTCTGATTCTTTGAAGACAAACATAACCTCAAACTTCGGAATTTGTGCTTGATTGTTCCTTGGGCAGATTCCCTGTGCAAATGTTGCACCACAGGGAATAATCAAGAAGGATAATGCAGTTTCCTAAAGGACCAGAGAAAAGAAGATGCTATTAATATTTAGGCAGTGAAACAATAGTTTCTCATGATGTTGAATAAGTTCTTGTTTTTGCTCACAAGTGTGGTAGATACATTTATTTTTGCCTCCCAGCAACTAATCACCCTTTTCCTTAAACATCCTTCTCTGTTTCTCTTCTAGAAAACTACTTGTCATTCACTCTTAATCCATTGCTTTGGATGGAGTTCACTGCAGCCCTGGCTCCATGGGTAGGTATTTAACTGGCTTGTCTGACCAGAGATATATATTCTCTTCACAGTGATTCCTTGAGGGATGGGTGTCAGTCCATTTTGTGCCACTATAACATATACCTGAAACTAAGTTATTTATGGTGAACAGAAATTTATTTGGCACATAGTTCTGGGGGCTGGAAAGTCCAGTAACAAGGTGCTGACATCTTTCAAGGACCTTCTTACCGCAATGCCATGGAGGAAGGTGAGAGATTGGGAGAGAGTGACTGAATGCAGCCGAGACTGAACTTATCCTTTCATAAGGAACCCATTCCTTCAATAAAAATCTCACTTCTGTAATAACAAACCCACTCCTGCAATAATGACATTAATTCACTGATGAGGACAAAGCCCTCATAGCCTAGACACCTCTAACTAGGTCCCACTTCCCAACACTGTTGCACTGGGGATTCAATTTCCAACACATAACTTTTTAGAGGACACGTTCAAACTATAGTATCGGGCATGTTGCCCTGTCAGAGACCATGGGACACAATGGGGCATTGATGGGAGTATTGGTAGAGAAGCACACTCTCCTTTGTGTTAAACTTAAGACTCGAGGTTTTATTCTGGAAATAAAGGCAGCTGCTATGTCACCAATTAGAGCCTTGGAAAGAAGCTCATGTGTAGGAGGGCAGAATTGTGGGATAAAGAGATACCAATAACTGATATCCTTCTTTGAGCCCCGAAGTTGAGACACCACTAGACTTTTAAACTTTGGGAACAAGTACATTTCCTCTTTTTTTTTTTTTTGGGCTTAAATCAGTTCAAGGTTTATTTTGTGCTCTTTGTATCTGTTTATATATGTGTATGTATGTCTGTATTTATAATAAAAATGATTCTAAACTGTTTAATGGCAGTGGAAAAAAAGAGGCTCAGTTGAAAAACTTTGTGTAGGATTCCTTTGCATGAGAAAGAAGCTAAATTAATTCTTGACCACATTATTTGGGGATAAGGTGTTAAATATGTAACACAATGATTTTTAATTCAAAAGTAGCTGCATTTTTAAAAAGCATAGCCAACCCCATTAACTGTTGCCACGTTGAGGCCAGAAGTTACATATAGGCCCTTGCACTTAGAGAAAAACATGCATTGAAATTTTCCATTCCATGCAGCAAGAAGCTGTGACAAAAGGAAATAGATTCTTGTTCTATTTTCCAATGTAATTGAATGTGATCTTGGACAGGTGTCTTTATCAAGGTGTATCTCAGTTTCCTTCTCAGAAATATGGGGCTAGTAATACCTGCCCTGTCTTTAGGTTATTGTGAAACACAAATGAGATTAATGTAAAAATGTTTTAAGTAAGACTCTATTCAAATTTAATGTGTCATCACCATTATTATTTTTCATAAATGAAAGATTCAGGAATGACTTTAAACATATCTGTGTTTCTAAGTCTCAGAAAAAAAGTAAAACCCATGTATATAAAACTATTAAAATGTTTACCTATATTTCTAATCTAGGTATATGTTTCCAAAGAAGACTTAAGTTGTCAAGTTATACAAACAAAATACAGTGGTTTTACAATCTTATAGACATATTAAGGGCAGATTTCTCATCAAATTAATGGCCTATATGAATAAGGTTAAATAACCAATAATAGATTTTAGTAGGTATTGTTGCCTGCTTAAAACTCCTTAACTTCTTTTAAATCTCATTTTTGTTTAGATTTCCTTCCCATCCCCAGCTCCAGAAGGAACCTTGATTTCTTTTTTTTTTTTGAAAGAAAGAAAAAGAGAGGAAAGAAAGTGAGAGTGAAAGAAAAAAAAAAGAATGTAAGAGAGAAAGAAAGAGGAAGAGAAAGAGGGAGAGAGAATGGGATTCTTGTTCTATTGCCCAGGCTAGAATGCAGTCTAAAAATGGGTATTAAAAACCTCTTTTATGCCAATAATTGTGCTTAAC
>CAUYLG010017485.1:0-17117 GCA_963573385.1 Cacajao melanocephalus
TGTTATGGTTACTGTAGCCTTGTAGTATAGTTTGAAGTCATGTAGCATGATGCCTCCAGCTTTCTTGTTTTTGCTAAGGATTGTCTTGGCCATATGGACTCTTCTTTGGTTCCATATGAAATTTAAAGTCGTTTTTTCTAATTCTGTAAAGAAAGTCAATGGTAGCTTGATGAAGATAGCATTGGATCTATACATTACTTTGGGCAGTATGGCCATTTTCACAATATTGATTCTTCCTATCCATGAGCATGGAATGTTTTTCCATTTGTTTTTGTCTTCTCTTATTTCCTTGAGCAGTGGTTTGTAGTTGTCCTTGAAGAGGTCCTTAACATCCCTTGTAAGTTTTATTTGTAGGTATTTTATTACCTTTGTAGAAATTGTGAATGGGAGTTCACTCATGATGGCTCTCTGTTTGTCTATTATTGGTATATAGGAATGCTTGTGATTTTTTGCACATGGATTTTGTATCCTGAGACTGAAGTTGATTATCAGCTTAAGGAGATTTTGGGCTGAGACGATGGGGTTTTCTAAAATATACAATCATGTCACCTGCAAACTGATAATTTGACTCTTCTTTTCATAATTGAATACCCTTTATTTCTTTCTCTTGCCTGATCACCATGGCCAGAACTTCCAATACTATCTTGAATAGGAGTGATGTAGAGGTCACCCTTGTCTTGTGCCAGTTTTCAAATGGAATGCTTCCAGTTTTTGTCCATTCAGTATGATATTGGTTGTAGGTTTGTCATACAGATCTTATTTGGAGATACATTCCATCAATACCTAGTTTATTGAGAGTTTGTAGTACGAAGGCTGTTGAATTTTGTCGAAGGCCTTTTCTGCATCTATTAAGATAATCATGTGGTTTTTTTCATTGATTCTGTTTATGTGATGGATTACATTTATTGATTTGCATATGTTGAACCAGTCTTGCATCCCTGGGATGAAGCCAACTTGATCATGGTGGATAAGCTTTTCGATGTTCTGCTGGGTTCTATTTGCCGGTATTTTATTGAGAATTTTTGCAAGGATGTTTATCAAGGATATTGGCCTGAAATTTTCTTTTTTTTTTTTTTTTTGTGTGTCTCTGCCAGGTTTTGGTATTAGGATGATACTGGCCTCATAAAATGAGTTAGGAAGGATTTCCTCATTTTCTATTGTTTGAAATAGTTTCAGAAGGAAAGGTACCAGCTCCTCTTTGTACATCTGGTAGAATTCGGCTGTCAATCTACCTGGTCCTGGATGTTTTTTGGTTGGCAGGTTATTAATTACTGTCTCAATTTCAGAATTTGTTATTGCTCTATTCAGGGATTCAACTTCTTCCTAGTTTAGTCTTGGGATGGTATATGTGTCCAGGAATTTATCCATTTCTTCTCGATTTCTAGTTTATTTGTGTAGAGGTGTTTATAGTATTTACTGATGGTAGTTGGTTTATCTGTGGGATCAGTGGTGATAGCCTCTTTATCATTTTTATTGTTTCTATTTTATTCTTTTCTCTTTTATTCTTTATTAATCTGGCTAGCAGTCTATCTATTTTGTTGAACTTTTCAAAAAACCATCTCCTGGATTCATTGATATTTTTGCAGGATTTTTCATGTCTCTATCTCCTTCAGTTCTGCTCTGATCTTAGTTATTTATTGTCTTCTGCCAGCTTTTGAATTTGTTTGCTCTTGCTTCTCTAGTTCTTTTAATTGTGATGTTAAGGTGTCTATTATAGATGTTTCTTGCTTTCTCTTGTGGGCATTTAGTGCTATAAATTTCCCTCTACCCACTGCTTTAAATGTGTCCCATAAATTTTGGTATGTTCTGTCTTTGTTCTCATTGGTTTCAAAGAATAACTTTACTCTGCCTTAATTTCATTATTTACCCAGTAGTCAGTTGGGAGCATGTTGTTCAGTTTCCATGTAGTTGTGTGGCTTCCTTCCTTCCTTCTTTCCTTCCTTCCTTCCTCCCTTCCTCCCTCCCTCCCTCCTTCCTCTTTCTTTCTCTCTCTATTTTCTTCTCTTCTTCTTCTCTCTCTCTCTCTTTCTTTCTTTCTTTTGTGCTTCTTGCCCAGGCTAAAGTGCAATGGCAGGATCTTAGCTCACTGCAACCTCCACCTCCCGGGTTCAAGTGATTCTCCTGCCACAGCGCCCTGAGTAGCTGGGATTACAGGCATGTGCCACCACACCCACCTAATTTTGTATTTTTAGTAGAGATAGGATTTCTTCATGTTGGTCAGTCTGGTTTCAAACTCCCAACCTCAGGTGATTTGACTGCCTCTGCCTCCCAGATTGCTGGGATTATAGGCATGAGCCACTGTGCCTGGCCTATGAATGAGTTTCTAAATCTTGAGTTTTAATTTGATTGCACTGTGGTCTGAGAGACTGTTAGGATTTCCGTTCTTTTGCATTTGCTGAGGAGTGTTCTACTTCTAATTATATAGCCAATTTTAGAATAAGTGTGATGTGGTGCTGACAAGAATGCATATTCTGTTAATTTGGGGTGGAGAGTTCTGTAATGTCCATTAGGTCCACTTTGTCCAGAGCTGAGTTCAAGTCCTGTATATCCTTGTTAATTTTCTGTCTCGTTGGTCTGTCTAATATTGACAGTGGAATATTAAAGTCTCCCACTATTTTTGTGTGGGAGTCTACATTTCTTTGTAGGTCTCTAAGAACTTGCTTTATGAATCTGGGTGCTCCTGTATCGGGTGCATATATATTTATGATAGTTCACTCTTCTTGTTGCAGTGATCCCTTTATCATTCTTTGTCTTTTTGATCTTTGTTGGTTTAAATTCTGTTTTGTCAAAGACTAGGATTGCAACCCCTGATTTTTTTTCTTTCCATTTGCTTGATAAATATTCCTCCATCCCTTTATTTTGTACCTGTGCATCTTTGTACATGAGATGGGTCTCCTGAATATAGCACACTGATGGGTCTTAACTATTCAATTGGCCAGTCTGTGTCTTTTAACTGAGCATTTAGCCTGTTTACATTTAAGGTTAATATTGTTATGTGTGAATTTGATCCTATCATTATGATGCTAGCTGGTTATTTTGCCTGTTAGTTGATGCAGTTTCTTCATAGTGTTGATGGTCTTTATAATCTGATATGTTTTTGCAGGGTCTAGTACAGATTTTTCCTTTCCATATTTAGTACTTCCTTCAGGAGCTCTTGTAAGGCCAGCCTCCTGGTGACAAAATCTCTCAGCATTTCCTTGTCCATAAAGGATTTTATTTCTCCTTCACTTATGAAGCTTAGTTTGGCTGGATATGAAATTCTGGGTTGAAAATTCTTTTCTTTAAGAATGTAGAATATTGGCCCCCACTCTCTTCTGGCTTGTAGGGTTTCTGTCAAGAGATCCTCTGCTAGTCCAGTGGGCTTCTCTATGTGGGTAACGTGACCTTTCTCTCTGGCTGCCCTTAACATTTTTGCCTTCATTTCAACCTTGATGAATCTGTTGATTATGTGTCTTGGGGTTGCTCTTCTGGAGGAGTATCTGTGGTGTTTTCTGTATTTCCTGAATTTGCATGTTGGCCTGTCTTGCTAGGTTGGAGAAGTTCTTCTGGATAATATCCTCAAGAGTGTTTTCCAACTAGGTTCCATCCTCCCCATCACTTTCAGGTACATCAATCAAAGGTAGATTTGATCTTTTTATAAAGTACCATATTTCTTGGAGGCTTTCTGTGTTCCTTTCCATTCTTTTTTCTCTAATCTTGTGTTCATGCTTTATGTCATTAAGTTGATCTTCAATCTCTGATATCCTTTCTTCCACTTGATCAGTTCAGCTACTGATACTTGTGTATGGTTCACAAAGTTCTTGTTCTGTACTTTTCAGCTCCATCAGGTCATTTATGTTCTCCTCTAAACTAGTTATTCTAGTTAGCAATTCGTCTAACTTTTTTCAGGGTTAGAACAAGCTCCGTTAGCTTGGTGGAGTTTGTTATTACCCATCTTCTGAAGCCTACTTCTGTCAATTTGTCAAATTCATTCTCCACCCCATTTTGTTCCCTTGCTGGTAAAGAGTTGTGATCATTTGGAGGAGAAGAGGCGTTCTGGTTTTTGGAATTTTCAGCCTTTTTGCTCTGGTTTTTCCTCATCTTTGTGGATTTATCTATGTTTGGTCTTTGATGTTGGTGAACTTTGGATGGGATTTCTCTGTGGACATCCTTTTTGTGGATGTTGATGCTATTACTTTCTGTTTGTTAATTTTCCTTCTAATGGTCAAGCCCCTCTGGTGCAGATCTGCTGGAGTTTGCTGGAGGTCCACTCCAGACCCTGTTTGCCTGAGTATCACCAGCAGAGGATGCATATCACTAAAGAATGCTGTCTTTTCCTTCCTCTGGAAGCTTCATCCCAGATGGGCACCCACCAGATGCCAGCCAGAGCTCTCCTGTATGAGGTGACTGTCGACCACTGCTGGGAGGTATCTCCCAGTCAGGAGGCACAGGAGTCAGGGACCTACTTGAGGAGGGATCCTGTCCCTTAGCAGACCACGAGCACTGTGCTGAGAGATCCACAGCTCTCTTCAGAGCTGGCAGGCAGGAACGTTTAAGTCTGATGAAGCTGCACCCATAGCCACCCCTTCCCCCAGATGCTCTGTCCCAGGGAGATGAGAGTTTTATCTATAAGCCCTTGACTGGGGCTGCTCCATTTCTTTCAGAGATGCCCAGCTTAGAGAGGAGGACTCAAGAGAACCAGTCTAGCTACAGTGGCTTTGCTGAACTGTGGTTCGCTCTGCCCAGATCTAACTTCCAGGGGGCTTTGTTTACACTGTGAGGGGAAAACTGCCTACTCAAGCCTCAGTAATGGTGGAAACCCTTCCCTCCACCAAGCTCAAGTGTCCTAGGTTGACCTCAGACTGCTGTGCTGTCAGTGAGAATTTCAATCCAGTGGATCTTAGCTTGCTGGACTCCATGGGGGTGAGACCCACTGAGTTAGAACACTTAGCTCCCTGGCTTCAACCCCCTTTCCAGGAGAATGAACAGTTTTTTGTCTCACTGGCATTCAAGGTGCCACTGGGATATGGAAAAAACTCCTGCAGGTAGCTTGGTGTCTGCCCAAATGGCCACCCAGTTTTGTGCTTGAAACCCAGGTCCTGGTGGTGTAGGCACCTGAGGGAATCTCCAGGTCTCCGGGTTGGCAAGACTGGGAAAAGCAGAGTATTTCGGCTGGAGTGCACTGTTCCTCGTGGCACATTCCCTCATGGCTTCCCTTGGCTAGGAGAGGGAGTTCCCTGACCCCTTGGCTTTCTGAGTGAGGTGATGCCTCACCATGCTTTGGCTCACCCTCTGTGGGCTGCACCCACTGTCTGACCAGTCCCAATGAGATGAGCCAGGTACCTCAGTTGGAAATACAGAAATCACCCACCTTTTGCATTGATCTCTCTGGGATTTTGATGCTTTTATTAATGTCTAGTGATTGTTGTCCAAACTATGGGATTGGCAACATTCCTATTTCTCTGACTATATAGGTAACATGAGTTCTTCTTGTTTCATAGCTTGGATCTGGGTTGCAAAAGGCTACATTAGTTAATATTGGACAAATTGTTAAGCCAGTCATTCAATATATACCCTACCTTTTAAAAATGGCTTTGCAATAGATTTTTGTTTGGAAACACTAATGAAACAGGAGAGTCCATTTCCCAAACTGATTACTGAAAAGAAATCTGTAAACCCAACATGTTTTTGTATCGTTTTTTGAGATGAAGTCTTGCTCTGTCACCCAGGCTGGAGTGCACCTGTGGATCTCAGCTCACTGGAACTTCCACCTCCTGGGTTCAGTAGATTGTCCTGCTTCAGCCTCCCCAGTAGCTAGGATTACAGACATGCACCACCACACCGAGCTAATTTTTGTATTTTTGGTAGAGATGGAGTTTCAGCATGTTGGCCAGGCTGGCTGGTCTTGAACTCCTAACCTTGTGATCTGCCCTCCTCGACCTTCCAAAGTACTGAGATTACAGGCATGAGTCACTGGGTTCAGCCCCAGCCCAACATATTTTTTCATATTTTTCTTCTCAATAGAAACATGGAAGGAGGAGAGGGGAGGGGTGAGGAGGGGAGGGAAGATTTCTATATTTAGCAGATTATAATTCTAAATACAAGGTAAATAATGGTGGGAAAAGTAATAATAAAACATATCTAGTCTGATCTAAAATTTTTAAATGAACATTGATTATATGTGCATTTTAACTGGAATACAAAAACATTACTTTTTATTTGTTTGTGAATATTTTTCAACAATTTTAATGCCAGCTTAAAAAGTGATCATATAGACTATCACAAAAATATCAGCAATATTAAACAGTGTGTACTCTGTAATTCCAGCATGTGGTACCAGAATGTTTCTAAGGTTTCAGAGTAAATATCAGCAATGCAGCACACTCTACCTCGATTTTCAATATCTAGGTCACATGGACTACTTTGAATACTGTGAATAGGGGAAAAAAAGCAGGAAGATTTTTCTGTGTAGTCACCAGAAAATCATAACAACATGCAAAATATATTTTTAAAAACCCTAGCATATCATGGTTTTAAAAATAATTCCTACATAAAATAGAAAACAGTACCCTAAAAAGGAACTTCTCATTATTATGTAAACCAAACAAAACCTTTGCGGAGTATTATTTACTTAATAAAATGTCTTTTGTTTTTACTACTCTCTGAGATGTGTGAATGTATGTGCACACTGAATGGTCAGGAACAGGTAAAAAGAACATATGCTAAAAATAAATGTGTTGTTAATTCAAACAACATATGCATTTTAGGGAAAATTTAGCAGTAGTTAGCAGTAATCAGAAACTATAGCTTCCACTTACAATAAAGGCAAACAGACATGATAATAATTATATTTGAAATTATATTCTTTTTATTTATATGAAAGAGACATCGAGGGTTTATAATACATTTTGATTATGAAAAATGCACACTGCTTTTGCAATTTCTTTCAGCCATAATCATATATAGTTACAGATATCTGAAGCCTGGAATGATCTTCACTATAATTTTATTATTTTCCTTGAAATCTACTGAATTTATTCAGTTATGGATTTAAAATTTCTCCTTGCCCGTTTCCCAAGTTTTAATGTGAAGAAAAGGAAGTAAATATGTCTCTCAGCAAAATGAGAGTCCCTAATAATCTATAATAAAACTGCTACTACATATAACTTTTATGTATGCATAGTTCTTTTAAAGGGAGATAGAAATGAAAACAACTTTTTATCCCATCAAAAAGTAGCCTAAGGACATGGGTAGACAATTCTTAAAAGAAGATATACAAATGGTCAACAAACATATTAAAAAGTGCTCAGCATCACTAATGATCAGGGAAGTGCAAATCAAAACAACAATGTCTTTCTCCTGCAAGAATGGCAATATTCAAAAAATCAAAAAAATCAGTAGATGTTGGCGTGGATGTGGTGAACAGGGAACACTACTACATTGCTGGTGGGAATGTAAACTAGTACAGCCACTGTGGAAAACAGTGTGGAGATTCCTTAAAGAACTAGAAGTAGAACTGCCATTTGATCCAGCAATCCCACTACTGGGTATCTACCCAAAGGAAAAGAAATCATTATTTGAAAAAAGATTCTTGCACATGCATGTTTATAGTGGTACAATTCACAATAGCAAAATCATGGAACCAACCCGAATGCCAATCAATTAAAGAGTGGATAAAAAAAAAACTATGGTGTATAAATATACAATGGAATACTATGTGGCCATAATAAAGAACTAAATAACAGCATTTGCAGTGACCTGGTTGAAACCAGAGACTATTATTCTAAGTGAAGTAACTCAGGAATGGAAAAACAAACACTATATGTTCTCAGTGATATGTGGGAGCTAAGCTATGAGGATGCAAAGGCATAAGAACGATACAGTGGATTTTGGGGACTTAGGGGGATGAGTAGGAGAGGAAAAGGCATAAAAGACTACAAATATGGTACAATGTATACTGTTTGGGTGATGGGTGCACCAAAATCTCAAAAATCACCACTAAAGAATTTATGTAACCAAATACCACCTATACCCAGATAACTTATGGAAAAAATAATTAATTAAAAAAAAGATGAAGATGTTAAAAAAAAAGATCTATAGAACTGGCTATAAACAATGTATTTTTTTAATGGCACTAAAGCTTACAACTATCTTAATCAAGTTAAGGAGCTGCTTCAGACTGCAAAGCCATTCTTAAGACATAAGAAGGTAGGAAAGATACTTTTTATATGTCACACTCCATTATCTGGCAATAGTGGCCTTTTAAGGTACCAAAATTTTCATACAGTAAGAGGATTTTGATATTAGAGAATTTACTATAGTTATGGAGATATTCTAGAAATGGTTTAAAAGTGGGTATATACAGCACAAAGAAAGAGCAAAAATAAACATGATATGTTTTATCTCATTTTATTCATCATTACCACCCTATGAAATAGTATTTTGATTCTTATTGCTGTTAACTGCAAATAAAAGACTACAATTTTTTTTTTTTTTTTTTTGAGACACATCTTTACTCTGTCATCAAGGCTGGAGTGCAGTGGTATGATGTTGGCTCACTGCAACCTCCTCCTCCTGGGTTCAAGCGATTCTTATGCCTCAGCCTCCCAAGTAGTTGTGACTACAGACGTAGGGGGGCACCACCAAGCCGAGCTAATTTTTGTATTTTTAGGAGAGATGGGGATTCGCCACATTGGCCAGGCTTGTCTCGAACTCCTGACCCCAAGTGTTCCACCTGCCTCGGCCTTTCAAAGTGCTGGAATTACAGGCGTGAGCCACCACACCCAGTCGAAAGACTATAAATTCCTAGAAGTCCAAGGCTGGTATAAGGCTAACTTACTCTATTCAAAATAACATTTATATTCAAGGATAAGAGATGGGTTGAAATCAAGTGATAGAAAGCACTGGTAGAGTAGTTGGAGATTAGATTATTTCTGCAGATAGTCACTTCAATTTTGCCCTGGAGAATGTTATATTTTGCCTTTTTATTTTTTTTAAGACAGGGTCTCACTCTTGTCACCCAGGCTGGAGTGCAGTGGTGTGCTGCTCACTGCAACCTTCATCCACCCACCCCTAACCCCCACCTTAAGCCATCTGCTCACCTCAGCCTCCTGAGTTGCTGAGACCACACCACCCAGTGGTCTGTGCACCACCACACCCAGCTATTTGTTTTGTATTTTTATTGGGGGTTTTACCTGTTGGCCAGGCTGGTCTTGAACTCTGAAGCCCAGGTGATCCACTTGCCTCAGCCTCCCAAAGTGCTGGGATTATAGGTGTGAGCCACTGCATCCAGCCTATTTTGCTTTTTAATTGAAGAAGGTATTGTATTTAACTTATTCCTAGGTGGTGGCCTTCCTTTAAATGTTAATCCATTTATTTCTTTATAGGCAAGAACATATTAATTATATCCTTCCTATATTATTTTTATAAATAACCCTATTACCTGTATCTTGGGCTATGTTATAAGCATCACATAATTACATGCAAAGTAACCTCATCTGCTAGTTTATGCTGCTGTAACTCAAACTTTATCAAGAATGATCTTTGTAAAATGGCGTTTGCTCTGGCCATTTTTTTGCCTACGAAATTTCAATGACTTCTAGTTAAAGATACCAGGTAGACCACACGTTTTTACGTTTTTAAAGACCCAATAAAACAACAATACAGGAATAAAAATAAATAATACCACAATTGGTGGTGGATAAGCCATTATCAGATGTGAGATTTAAATATATTAATGTGAGCAGGAAAATAGATTAGAAGTGCTGAAGTGGGCACAGGAGACCTCAGCCTAGAGTAGACAGGACCCAATGATCTGTAGAACCACAGGGAAGTTCAGGGGCTCTGAGATGCCTGTTAAGAGGAAAAGGGAGAAACAGGGCTGAAAATGGGGAGATTTGCTGAATATTTGTAAAATAAACAATGACACACAGAGACCACAAAGAATATGAAAGACTTGTAGGAAATAAAAACATAATTTTTATACTTCAATCTTTTCATCAATTTTTGTTTTAAGAGTTGAGAGCTTTGCTGGTAAGTTAAAAAGGAAACAAAGTATCATGCAAAAGAAGAGATTTTAAATGGTCAGCCCCATGTGGACCATCATAGAATAATAAAAGTTACAGAAAGAAAGAACAAGACGAAAAAGGTGGGTGAGGGAAGAATTACTAAGAAAATGATATAAGATAATTTTTTGGATATGAAGGATACAACTCCTCAGAAGAAAGTACCCACTTAAAATTCAAGTACAACCCTAATTTTAAAAGGCCTGCACCTAGACATATCAGGAACTGCAAAATACCAAGAAAAAAACAAAAGTAAACCCTAAAAGCCAGAAGAAAAAAGCAGATGACCTATAAAAAACAAAAATGAATTTTTGAAGACAGTGGAGCATCACCTTCCAAGTTCAGAGGGAAGATTTGTAACCTAGAATCCTAGACAAACTAGAATTAAGATGGCAAGCAATTAAAATGGATAGTACTTGCTTCTCCTCACCATAGTCTTTAAAGGAGTGTCTTTTCTACAACTTTTAACGTGATGAATTGTTAAGACTATTATAAAAACAGTAAAAGTGGCACAAAATGTCAGTTTTTAAACAGTGTCTCACGTAGAGCAGGTGGCCAAAAATAGCATCTTTTAAATTCTCTTTTTCTAACGTGGATGTATACACCCACTACTTCTCTCCTTTCTCCCTACCCATCAGGCCCTGCATCTTCTAATGTTAGAACCTGGATAATTTGTAAGAATAAAATAAGAAAAATTTCAAACACAAAAATTAAAAAAATTGATTATTCATATACTTGCTCTTAGGAGTTGCTAAGGGATATGCTTCATCACATCAGAATAAAAAGAAAAGAAAAAGAAAGAAAGAAAAAATGTGGGTTGAAGTAGCACCATCCAGAAGATCAGGAAAGGGGAGTCCCAGGATGACAGTTGTGTAGCCAGAGGATGTCAAGACTCTGGAAGAGCAATTCCCAAGGAAAAGTACTGGTGGGGGGAGTGGGGAGGGGAAGGAAAGAGAGACACCAGAGTGTTTTATAAAATAGAGAGTTGGAAAGAACTGGGAACATGATAAAGAAAAATAATACAAGAAAAACAAAAGGAAATTTAAGAAAACTAAAAAGTTGCTTAAGAAAATATAACCAAAGAAGACTGCTTGGCACTATAATTAACCATTAATTAACCTAATACTTACTTAGTGTCAGCTAGGTATATAGCATTGTTTTAGCTACTAAGAATACAGTAATGATGGGGAAAGTAATGAATTAAAAAATGAATTAAATTAGTTAGAATAGATTCTCTGCCTTCCTGAAGCTTATAGCACAGTTGGGGAGAGTGACAGTAGTTTTAAAAATTGAGTAAAATAAAATATATAATTTGTATTAACAACATGAGCTATGAAGAAAAAAAATTAGGAAAGCAGAGCAAAAATTACAGGTATGGGGAGTTGCTATTTAAAATAAGTATGGCATGGGGGAGGCCCTACTGAGCAGCTGCCATTATGATCAAGAATTTAAGAAAAGGAGGGATTAAGTGGTCATCTCAATGAATTTATGTTGCAGTTAGTGGGAACAGCAAATGCAAAAGTTTCTTTCATACGATAATGTAAATGCTTAATTATGGTTGTAAAATAATAATGATTGACAGAGAGCGAAATCATGAATGAACTCCCATTCACAATTACTACAAAGAGAATTAAATACTTAGGAATACAACTTGTAAGGGATGTTAAGAACCTCTTCAAGGAGAACTACAAACCACTGCTCAAGGAAGTGAGAGAGGACACAAATGGAAAAACATTCCATGCTCATAGAAAGAATGAATATCATGAAAATGGCCATATTGCCTAAAGTAATTTATAGAGTCAATGCTATAAAGCATCAATGCATCAAGTTACCACTGACTTTCTTCACAAAATTAGAAAAAACAACTTTAAATTTCAGATGAAGCCAAGACAATACTTAGGAAAAACAACAAAGCTGGTGGCATCACGCTAGCTGGCTTCAAACTATATTACAAGGCTACAGTAACAAAAATAGCATGGTACTGGTACCAAAACAGATATATAGACAAATAGAACAGAACAGAAACCTCAGAAATAACACCACAAATCTACAACCACTTGATCTTTGACAAAGTGGCTAAAACAAGCAGTGGGGAAAGGATTCCCTATTTAATAAATGGTGCTAGTAAAACTAGCTAGCCATATGCAGAAAACAGAAATTGGACTCCTTCCTTACACCTTATATAAAAATTAACTCAAGATGGATTAAAGACTTAAATATGAGACCTAAAACCATAAAAACCCTAGAAGAAAACCTGGGCAATGCCATTCAGGAAATAGGCATGGGCATAGACTTCATGACTAAAATACCAAAAGCAATTGCAACAGAAGCAAAAATTGACAAATGGAATCAAATTAAAGAGCTTCTGCATAGCAAAAGAAACTATCAGCAGAGTGAACAGGCAACCTATAGAATGGGAGAAAATTTTTGCAATCTACTCATCTGACAAAAGTCTAATATCTAGAATCTACAAGGAACTTAAACAAATTTATAAGAAAAACACAAACAACCCCATGAAAAAGTGGGCAAAGGATATGAACAGACACTTCTCAAAAGAAGACATTTACGCAGCCAACAAACGTGAAAAAAAGCTTATCATCTTTGGTCATTAGAGAAAAGCAAATCAAAACCACAATGAGATACCATTTCATGCCAGTTAGAATGGTGATAAAAGTCAGGAAACAACAGATGCTGGATAGAATGTGGACAGATAGTAACGCTTTTACACTGTTGATGGAAGTGTAAATATTAGTTCAACCATTGTGGAAGACAGTGTGGTGATTCCTCAAGGATCTAGAACCAGAACTACCATTTGACCCAGCAATCCCATATATACCCAAAGGATTGTAATTCCTTCTACTGTAAAGACATATGCACATGTATGTTTACTGCAGCACTATTTACAATAGCAGAGACTTGGAACCAACCCAAATGCCCATCAATGATAGACTAGATGAAGAAAACATGGCACATATACACCATGGAATACTATGCAGCCACAAAAAGGAATGAATTCATGTCTTTTGCAGGGACGTGGATGAAGCTGGAAACCATCATTCTCAGCAAACTAACACAGGAACAGAAAACCAGATACCACGTGTTCTTACTCATAAGTGGGAGTTGAACAATGAGAACACATAGACCCAGGGAGGGGAACATCACATACCAGGGCCTGTTGGGGGAATGGTAGGCAAGGGAAAGAAGGACATTAAGACAAATACCTAACACATGAGGGCTTAAAACCTAGATAATGGGCTGATAGGTGCAGTGAACCACCATGGCACACGTATACCTATGTAACAAACCTGCACATTCTGCACATGTATTCCAGAACTTAAAGTAAAACAAAAAAAAATTTTAAAGAAGTAACTGGCATTAATTTTAGAAATACAAACCTAAAAGACCTGATAATGAAATTGTGAAAGAAGAAAAGTTGAAGGAGAAGGTGAGTATACTAATATCCTCATCTGATGAGGACAATCACAAAGCACTATCTATAGTGAATGGGACAAAAAAAGAAAGGCATTACACTTACAACAAAGAAACTAAAAATAGAGATAAAACTAAATGGAGGATGGGCACTGTAGCTCACACCTGTAATTCCAGAACTCTGGGAAGCCGAGGTGGGCAGATCACTTAAGGTTAGGAGTTTGAAACCAGCCTGGGCAACATGGTGAAACCCTAGCTCTACAAAAAACACAAAAATTAGCCACACCTGCTGGCACATACCTGTAGTCTCAGGTATTGGGGAGGCTGAGGTGGGAGGATCACTTGAGCTTGGGAGGCGGAGGTTGCAATAAGCCACAATCATGCTGCTACACTCCCACCTGGGTGATAGAGCATGGCTATGTCTCAAAAACAACAACAAACTAAATGCTGAATGATAGAGACAGAAAAGTTGGAGAAGGGGTAGAGTGAGTGAGTGTATAACACCTCCTTTATGTGTTTGTATATATATTAATATATGATGTCTAAAAAATGATTAATACAAATTTTGAGGCCGGGCACGGTGGCTCACGCCTGTAATCCCAACACTTTGGAACGCCAAGGCAGGCAGATCAACTGAGGTTGGGAGTTCGAGACCAGCCTGACATACATGGAGAAACCCCGTCTCTACTAAAAATACAAAAATAGCCAGGAGTGGTGGTGCATGGTAATCCCAGCTACTTGGGAGGCTGAGGCAGGAGAATCGCTTGAAGCTAGGAGGTGGAGGTTGTGGTGAGCCGAGATTGTACCATTGCACTCCAGTCTGGGCAACAAGAGTAAAACTCTGTCTCAAAAAAAAAAAAATTGAGGTGGAAGCAAACTACTTTTACCTGAAAAAATACAGATACGTATCAAAGGAAATGTGGAAAGAGAAGTGAGACTTACCTGGGAAAATCTGGGCCAAAGGGCCATTTAATTTAACCGTGTGCATGTTTTAATCTGATTTAAACACACACATCTGGTCACATATACACCCTTCAGAGGTTTTTCATCACTCCTAGGATAAAGGTCAGAATCTCAAATATGGCCTTTATAAGAATTTAATTATACTAAACACTTGTGACAAAAAAGAGTGTTATTTATCTCTCATGTGTTAAAAGGAGAATCTTTAACATACACAAAAACCCTCAGTTTCTGTTTTTAATAAAGTAATATTTTATTGGAAACTATAGCTCTTCTCTACATTATTATATAAATTTCATTTCTCTGTCCTCAGAAGGTATCATACTAAATTGTGAATACCATCATGGAATTTTGAAAGTCTTTTGAGTAAAACTTTATATATGCTTTCTCTAGTAACATGACAGTTTTGATTTTTCAAAAAATAGGTAGAATGTAACATTTTACATGTTATTAATTGTGATCAACATCTGATTAGTTTTTAAGACACCATTTCAAAAGAAGGCAATACCTTATTAAGGTCTTCTGTGGGGTTTGATAGCGCAAATATTCCAAAACTTCCAACAATCTGAAATCTGAAACACTTTTGGTTCCAAGCATTCTGTATGAGGGATACTCAGTCCGTACTATCAACCAATAAAAAGGGACAAACTACTGATACACTCAGTACCATGCATGAATCTCCAGAAAATTATGCTGAATGAAAATAGTCAATCCCAAAAGTCTACATACCATGTGATTCTACTTATAAAATTTCTTCAAATGACAACATTATAGGAGTGGAGAATAGATTAGTGAGTGTGAGGGGTTAAGAAATGGGTGGTGAGGGAAGGGAAATGGGTGTGCTATAAAAGAGCAACATGAGGGATCCTTGTGGTCATGGAAATGTTCGTTATCTTGACTGTATCAATGTCAGTAACTTGGTTCTTATAATGTACTATAATCTGACAGATGTTACCATTGGGGGAAATTTAGTAAAGGGTATACAAGATGTCTGTATTATTTCCTGCAATTGCATGTGAATGTATAATTACTTCAAAATAAAAAGTTTAATTTGGAAAGAAAGCTGGTACATATCATAAGAATATGAATTGCTCTTCATTAGTGGCAACGGGTTGGGGTGATGGTAATTCAGGCATTCAAGCAAAGAAGGAGAGAGACATGGAGAAGGAGATGGCTTTATCAAGCTACTTTGATATCAAAGCTACTTTTTTTTCCAGAGCCTTCCTGTGATTTGTAAGAGAAAGAAAACTGAGAACTAGTCAAGCAAAGATACACAAATCTTTTTAAGGCCCCACTCATAAGGGTTTGACTCCAAAAGTTTTATTCAAGCTCCTATCATTTCTGTGGATAGCAAACTGGCCAGTACCTAATGACAACTTCAAAAGGAAGCCAGACAGGGTACACAGGGAAGACAGGATCTCTACACTAAACACATAGGTTGTAGAACTAAGAGTTAGAGATTATACTTTCAGACTTCAGTGCCACGGGTCATCTGTCATCTGACATGAAGGACACAAAGGGTAGTGGGAAGTAGCGATAAAGGCCCCAATTCTTAGCTAGCAGAACCTTGGGAGGCACTCTTCATTGAGAAGGAAAACACGTATTGGTAGCAAGTGTGAGATGAGGGTCAAGGTGCTTTTACTTGAAAGGGTTTCAGAAATAAGGAATATTTATCTTTTGTCTATTCTTAGACCCTTATTCCTTAATAACTTACCAGATTGATGACTCAGCAGTTCTACTCATAGAGAAATAAAAATATGTATCTACACTAAAACTTGTACACTAGTGTGTGCAGCATTACTTATAGTAGCCAAAAGTGGAAACAACCAAATGTCCATCAGCTGATGAATGGATAAATAAAATGTGGTATGTACATACAATGGAGTATTATTTGGCAATAAAAAGAGATGATATACTGATTACTGCTACAGTATGGATGAACCTTAAAGTCATTATATTAAGTAAAACAAGCCAATCACAAAAGGCCAAATATTTTATGATCACATTTATCTGAAATGTCTAGAGTGGGCAAATACACAGAGGCAGTAGATTAGTGGTTGCCTGGGAGTGGGGGATTTGTGGAAAGAGTGACTGTTAATGTTTATAGGGTTTATTTTTGGAATGATGAAAATGCTCTGAAATTAACTGTGATGATGGCTGCACAAATATGAATTGAAAAAATATTAAACTGGGGAGAGAGATCCAAGATGGCCAATTAGCAACAGCTCAGGATTGTAGCTCCCTGTGAAAGCGCAGAGAGCGAGTGGACGCCGCAATTTCAGACGAATTTCTGTTGCCCACAAACTGGGTACTACCCAGTGGAGGAGCCACACGGGTCACCAGCACGACTCTTTTGGCCGGCACGGCTGTTTTACCGGTGCCCCGGCGCGGCACTTCTCAGTGGAGAGTATATGGGACTGGGTGCCCTTTGAGTCGGGCTTGGCTGGTCCCACCCCCACAAGAACAGCAATGGGAAGCGCTGAGGACTGAGTTTCATGGTAAGCACAGCTGAACCCAGGAAGTCCTAGCTCTGTGGGGAAAGGATGTCCGCTGAAGGAAAACTAAGAAACAGAAAAAACTTCATCACCAACAAGCCAGACGTCCACTCAGACCCAATCTGAAAGTCGGCAATTACAAAGACGACAGGTGGATAAATCCACAAAAATGGGAAGAAACCAGTGCAAA